>CAUZXS010000946.1:42500-72500 GCA_963585895.1 Sepioteuthis lessoniana
GAGCCGCTAAGGGAAAAATCAAAACGGTTTTTGGAGAAAATAATTAGATATTGATCATATAGAAATCTGATCTTTCTGATTTAATAAAAAAAATATCATTTCGAGTTGGGACAGTCTCGGTACTTCTCTATGGTTATACAACTTAGACATGAGCAAAATGCATGGAGAGAAAGCTAGGTAGGAACTACATAATAATAACTAAATTGGATAAGAATACTTGATATTCAAAAGCTATATGCAAGGGTATTAAAAATACATACATACGTATATATATATATATATATATATATATATATATATATATATATATATATATATATATATCATGTCGTGCCGCTAAAACGGATATCCCTGACCCTCTCTCTCCACTTCTCCCTATCGTTCATCGCCTCTGGCTGATGTATGTATGTTAGGGCTAGTCATCCCTCTTTTGCTCGGCCATATGTGGGTGTCCATAGGAGTACATTACTTAAGAGCTCGTCCCTGCTTCCCCATGGAGACCAATGCCTGTGGCGGCTCGTTCCAATTTTTTTGGAATACACACACACACACACACACACACACACACACACACACACACACACATATATATATATATATATGTGTGTGTGTGTGTGTGTGTGTATAATTATCTATTTTCTCGACGTAAAATATCCCTTGAGGATTTGAAATACTGTAAAAATCAATCAATCAATTACTCAACCAGTCGATCAAAATCTGAGTGACACATACAATAAGAAAATTAATATTTGTGAAAATAAATATATATATTTGTTATAATTGTTTACCTAGTCTATATGGAGAATTAATTCATTTCGTCGTCAATAAATGAAAATTAAACAAAGGCTTTCGGGTTCCCTCCCAAATTCTGATTATCTCCAAATTTAATCCTGAATGTTTTTTCAACTTTTCTAAAAAAAACAAAAAATTACTATCGATATTGAATGTTATAGGATGCGCTACTAATTTCTTAATTATGTCATTCGTTTTGTAAAATTAATTTTAATCTCAATTCTACAGGCGAATTAGGATTATTAGTTTCAATTTTTCTTTATTTTTCTTTATTCATTTTATAATTCTGTCTCTTTGTGAAACAGCAGGAATTTTAGGGAGGTCCAGCTGCTTTCTGTTGGTCTCAATTCGAAAGAACTTCCTTTTTCCTCCTTCTGACACCCCCCACTCTCATCATGCTTCAAATCTAAATAATCACGCAATCGCAAAGAAACACAAAATGCATCGCTGTTCTATTACACACTGAAGCCAAGTTGCATAAATGGATGTGCTTATTAACAATTATGTACAGATTGACGCACATGCGCAGACACTTATATACATTAACGGATATAGATTAATTTTCTCTCATTCTATTCATATTTTGTCAAAATCTGTTCTCCGTTTTTTCCTCTTTGTTTGCGCGTTTATAGACGTACGTGAGTAATATACATGTGTAGCTGTTTATATATATATATATATATATATATATATATATAAATATATATATATATATATATATATATATATATATATATATATATGGGGATATATAATCGAAAATGTATGTCGTCAAATAGTTTTGCCTTTAATACTTCCAAAGATATTTACTTCGAGGCAGTTTTTTCTACTTTAGATGCTTAGTTGCCGATACATTTTTAGGTAGGTATCAGATGTGTTTCAAGCAGATTTTTAGCAAAACAAAATATGTACGGACGCATACCTCCCATCTCACAAACCAATTTAAGGTAGATAAAGAAAACATATTCAAAATAGACATAGGAGTAAGGGCGAACAGAGAGGTAACATTATCTTATGGATCCCAACCCATGAACTCACGAGTGTTGACTGACCAGTAAGGACATAAATACACCAGCACTGCACGGATACGGGATGCAATCCAGGGGACATGTAAGGAGCAATGGATAAGAGGGATAGATAGAGAAAGAGAGACTGGAAACTTCTTACTATTAACACGAATGATGATGTCGGTATATGGGTGGAGATCCGCTGGTGACATAACGGTTATCGTCCACAATAAAAGAAACCAAGAAGCCACGTCCAAATTCTGGTCGAGGCTTTCTGAGTTTCATTTTGTGCTTATGCTGTTTAGAAAAGAATAAATCAATCGCTTCTCTTCACAGCTTTCAGTTAAATAGCCGAGTAGACTGAACTATCAGGGCAACCGGTCTGGCATCAGAAAAAGTTTGAATCAAAAATCGAGATAGGTTGATCGAGAGAAACGAAGTCACTTTTTAAAAATATATGGCTACTTCGACATGGGCATAACCAACACTACCTATATAGATATGCCAGAGAATATTTATTAATATATTTATGTATTATTTTACACATTTTTTTCAAGATCGGTCGTGTCGATACTACTATATGGATACACCACATGGACACTGACAAAGCCTATGGAGAAAAAGCTTGACAGCAATTACACAAGAATACTACGAACTATATTAAATGAATCCTGGGGGCAACATCCCTCAAAACAACTGCTGTACGGCCACTGATCATCCGTCTCGAAAACCATCTAAATTTGACGAACCAGACATGTGAGACACTGCTGGAGAGGTAAGGACGAACTCATAAATGATATTCCTTTAGGTACTTCTTCACATAAACGAGTAAGTATTGGACAACCTGTAAAAACTTATCGACAACATATTTGTATGGACACATGATGTAGTCGAGAAGATCTGCTGGAAGCGATGGACGATGAAGATGAATGGCGAGAGAGGGTCAGCGAAATTTGTGCAAGGAGTATGATGTGATGATGATGATGATTATGTGTATATAAACGAATATATTTATATATGCATGTATTACTATATTCGAATGCCCATTTCTGCCTGTACATATATTGTACCTATACTTTGTGCACACACACACACAGATATATATATATATATATTTATATATATATATATATATATATATATATATATATATATATATATATATATATATATATATGCGTAATCAATACTATTATATAAGTTAGAATATTCATGAATTTGCATGTGAATGTAGAAATGTTATAAAGGCCTATGTATTAATCAACACACTCACAAATATAACAATATATGAATATACATGTATGTAAATATATAATTTATTTTGTGTATATAGATTGTTGTTCTATGTGCACAGAGGTAAATGCTTCGGTGTCAGATATCTGTGTGTATGGGGGTGGGGTAACGCGCAAATTCATGCATGTATTTGTATTCACTACACTTGACTTTACACCGGGTATACTTCCATATTAAAGCAAAATACCTCATACTTTCTGGAGTATAGGGATCAAGAGTGGGGAAAGTTGTATTCGATGTTGGCCCCAAGTCTCCCTTTTCGATATCTACAAGAAAAAGTCGTAGGAAAGGGCGCTACTCTTTTCTCTGAATTGTTCCACTTTACCCTTGATCCCTACCTTATAATGCTGAGTGATAAGCAGGGAGGCATCAAGTACCATTTTTTGAGTCTTTGGTATGACTCGATCTGAGATTGAACCCAGTTCTCCCGGGCCATTGGCGAACACTCTAACCATTATGCCAATGTCCGGTTGTGTTTTAACGGAATTGATATTTCTGTTAATTGAATTTAATGCACTATGAAATTGGAATCATTTTTAGTAAAAAATTTTGCTATAAAAGACACACAACGTTTTGAAATGGATGTTATTTTATGCTATATATATATATATATATATAATAATTTATGCAATTTTTCTTCCGTTATAAAGATCTTATCTTAATTTAAGAGAAATCAATGAATAGTCTTTGAAAGAGAAATATACAACTTTTTAGCGGTGTAAAATCACCAATCTACATAATTATTAAGATCGGCTATAATACTGAGAAGAGTCCTGCAAAATTGAGGAAAACTTCAGCCACTTAAACTCCAGTGGAAAATCATCTGCTAATGTGGGAGCAAAAAACCCTCAAATGAGTGAAGAAAATTACAATAAAAGTCAAAAGCGACTAGAAACAACAAACAATATAAGGATTAACAGAACAACTATAGCTAGAAAACAAAAATAGTAAGAAAAAGTCTCGATAGATATTTTAAGTGACGAACAAGTGAGATCTCACACGAGAAGATTTGGACATTTCTAAGAAGGAGAAACCTTTTGAGAGCAGCTGAATCTCTTCTAATAGCAACACTAATTAATTCCATATAGACAAATTACATTTAAGCAAAAATAGGTAAGACACAACAAAAAATCAAATATAGGTTTTGTGGTGATAGAATCTAAAAGATTGATCACATAATAAGCGAATGCAATAAACTAGCTTAAAAGACAAGACTAGACACAAAAGAGTTGAGAATGTAATTCTCTTGTAATTGTGGAAGGAATTGAAATTAGACCATATGAACTAGTAGTATTTGCACAACCAAGAATTCTTCATAGAAAATGAGACGCACAAACTTCTCTGGAATTTTGAGATACAAACAGATCACATAATATCAGCCAGACAAACAAATCTTGTGTAAGTTAACATAAAAAAAGAGAACCTGCCTAACAGTAGACCTTGTCATCCTTGTATACCACAAAGTAAAATTAAAAGAAAGTGAAAAGATAAATAAAAAAAAAATAGATCTTGCTAGATTACTAAAAAAACCTATTGAACATGACACTGACGGTGATTCTAATTTTTATCGTTATGATCGAAACAATCCTTAAAGTATTGGTAAAAGGACTGAAAACTTGGAAATAACAGAAAAAGTAGAGTCCATCCAGACTACAGAATTATTAAGATCGGCCATAATACTGAGAAGACTTGAGGAAACTTGCAGTCACTTAACTCCCATGAAAAACTATCAGCTAACGCTGTTATGAAAACTTCTCAAAGGAGTAATAACAATAAGTAAGTAAAGTTGGTGACCTTAGTCGAGCGTGACCCGAAGGCTCCCTTTTCAATAGCTTCTACATTGAGGTGTTGGAAAGGTCGCTACTCCATTCCCTGGATTGCTCTACTTTACTCTTGATTCTTACCTTATAGCGTTGAGGGCTAAGAAAGTAGGATTTTTGAGATTTTGGTATGACTCGATCTGGCATTGAACCCTCGTCTCCCAGATCATTAGTGAACCTTAATAATAATAAAAGTCATAAATACCATCTTTTTTGTGGCCAGCTGATGGTTGATCTTTCGTGGACAATTACCAGATCATATCTATGACAGCATCACATATAGTTATCAGTCCCTGAGACTCGTATCGCTGCATTATACTAACCATGAAAAATGTCAAATCAAATTTAAATCAACATGGACTAAGATAACTGATTTGAGTGCTTTCATCCCAGATGCAACCTTTATTGCGAACGTAGTGGATCCAATAGGCATACTACAAATTCTGACTGATTGAAATTTTGGTACACAACAAAGACCAAAGTAGTTATTAAACCGAGAAAAACCAACGAAAAACAAGGACGAGAGAAAACAAAAAATGTAATTCATTATTAATCTAAAAGTAATCGAACGAAGCAGGGCAAAAATAATTATAGCCGAAATTTGGACAAAATCTGCTAGATTTAATACAGACTTAAGATACACTGCACAAACTAGAATGATTTTATACAAAAGCTGATTTTATGACGGTGATATTCTGGAAATATATGAACAGATAAGCCCTGAAAAATATGTGAAAGAAGAGTTCCCTACATAAATTGAAACACAAAATGTTGAAAACCAAAATATCTCAGAACACTGCATGACATCAATATTAGCACAAAAATACAGAAAAAAATTCTGGTAAATAAAGAAAATAATGACTGAAAATATAAGCATGTAAATATTACTTGGTAATCCAGGCTAGAAAAATGAATTACTAAAAAATATTAGTCGGTAATCCAGACTGGAAAAAAGACATGGTAAAAACAGAAAAAAATTACAAAGAAATATCCCACGAGACAACATGGCTGAAACAAATGAGTTTATGCTGGAGCGAAACTATTCAGTTATAGAATTGGTATTGCTCTAAGGAAACCGAACTGAGATTAAAAAAAAAAAACTTTGATGGGAAATTAGGATAGAAGGACAAATAAACTGTCACAGTAAATAAAAGTCATAAGAAAGGAAAAATGCACAAGGATATAACGGAATGAAAAGACAAAAATGTAATTACAAATGGAAGAAATAAGCCAAAAGATATTGAAAAAAGGTAGACTGGAACGATCTTGGGACTGGATCAGTCAATAAAAACAAACCAGATTATCTTAAACAACGAAAGTCTATTCTACCAATAAGTGGGTGGAAAATACAGGACAAACCAAATAAAAAAGAAACTAAACAAGTTTGGGGTAAAATATGGGAACAGAAAAACATACAATGTAGGTTGAATGGATTAGTAACATAAACAAATCACAGACTTGAAGAAGACTCAGAGGCAGACATATTGGACAGCTAAGAGCAATTCTCCAGAAAGTGTCATATTGGAAAACCAACCATCCTCAGTAACTTTAGAACGATTATATGTTTACCTATTGTATGGAAAATTCTAACCGTATATATTTTAGAAGAAATCTATTACTGGCTTGAATGCTGTGGATTATTTCCGGTAGAACAGAAAGAATGCTGCAAGGAATAGATGACATACTATATATAGATCAGCACACCCTCAAGGAGGTTAAAACAAGGAGGAAACAGGAATCCACGGTTTGGTTTGACTGAATCCGAAAACTTAGATAATAGAATATCTGAAAATGTTCAAAATATTTGACAAAGTAAAAGCCATGAGGAAAGACATGGAGAAATTGAAAGTAGAATTAGCTGCAAGACAAATCAAGCATAGGAAAAAAATCTCAAAAAGTATCTTCCAGGGGAAATCCCTCTAATTTCTCCTGTTTCTTATGGCAATAAGGACACTGAATTAACTAATTAAGAAATTCAGATTGCTACAAATTTATATAATCACAAAAAAATGATTAATCAAATTATGTACATGGATGATATACAACTATCTGAAAAAAAATGAAAGAAATTTTGAGATCCAGATACAAACAATAAGGATATACAAACAGGATATCGGAATTTGCTAGTGAAAAATGTGATATGGTGATAATGATAAGCCGAGAGAAACACAGCGGAAGGAATAGAATTGCCAAGTCAGAAAAAAGTATCGTCACAATTGAAGAGAAGGAAAATTACAAGTACTTTCTAAAAATGGGAGTGGACACAATCAAACCAGCATAGATGAGGAAAGAAAAAAATGAAATAATCCCTATGAAGAACGAGAAAACCTCTCAAAAACTAGCTCTGCGTCAGAAACCTCATCAAAAAGAATAAACACCTTGGCAATTCCTCTTGTAAGATACTCTAGACCTTTCTCTAAAGGGAAAAGAGAGGAACCCAGCAAAATGGACTATAAAACACCAAAGTTGATGTCTCTTCACATTACAAGAGATTATATAGACATATTATACGGGTCAATAAAAGAAGGAGGAAGAGAATTCGACTCCATTGAGAATTTCGAATATGCATCATTACATGGACCCACGACTGAATTAAACAAAGCGAAGAAAGACTAATTAAGGCACTGGCTACATAAGAACAAGCTAAAGAAACAAAAATAAGAAACGGAAATGGGAATAAAAACATTTGTATGCATTTGTCAAGCGACAAGCTGAACTTCTAATAATAGTACGAAATAACACCAAAAATCCCCGAATATATTAAATCGAAAATTAAAAAGAAGAAACAGTTAATACCGTAAAAACTAAATATAGCAAACTTGCACAAAAGGATCGTAAGACTAGGCACATCTTAGTGGGAAAAGTGACATACGACGGATTTTGTAAGAGATTAGAAATTGACACTATTAGTAAATGGTGTAGGCGCAAATCAGGATCTGTTCAATAGAATAAGATGCATAAATTGCTATGGTTATCCGAACTGATAGAAAAATAAAAAAGATTAAGTTGTTTAGGATTATTTTAGAAAAGCCTGTCTTCCAATTTATATATTAATGTCCTCAGATACTAACATATCGGTAAAAGAGTAGTATAACATAAGAAAATGAAAAGACCAGGAAACAGAAATTGGGAAATTTTAAACAACCATCGTACTAGTAATGGTCTGAGGCCTCGATATGATCAAGAAAGAGACAAATAAATACATTGACAAAATACCTAGCAACCCGAGCCTTTATAAATGAAAATAACTTCAGAGTAACAGTTCAACTACTATGAATGGAATAGAAAAAGTAACACGCGAAACTTTGGGTGAAACATAGAAAGCTAACAATATCTAACTGGATTATGCAAGAGATCCTACAAATTTAAGAAAATGAATGTGACTGTGATACTTGTCGTATTTAGCGCCCTTGAAACTGTCCAGAAAGGATTAGAAAAGAAATTGGGATAACTAGTGATCAGAGGAAGAATCGACACCATCCATACTATTGCTATCATCAGCTTGAATACTTAGAAAAGTGCTACTGAACTGAGGAGAATTACTATCAATCCGACCTCAGTGTAAAAACACCAAATAATAATTACAGTCAAAAAACTCCCTCAAATAATAACAAAATGGTTTACGATTGCATTTGCACTGACCACAATAGTCTTTTTGCGAGCAGATTATTATTTCACGATAATCATAGTGCATTTCTCTTTTTATCGATTAATTCATTTTATGCAATATACATTTTTTAAAAGAATGCATGTTTGCTGAAATAAATGTTACTGAGCTTCGACATTTGGTCAGCAAATGAGAATCTATCATTATGCTCAAATTTTAATGATTATCAAAACTGAATATCCTAACTGGCATAGGGATATCAGATAATTTCTTATTATCTGACTCTTCTTCTATGAGACAGAATTATTATAAGAATTACTTAGTAACTATTATTGTAACTGAACCCATTTAATTTCTCATGAATCATAATGAGAAATGTCGGATATACGCATCATTGACTTACTGTATTATCTGCATTCATGAAGATTTCACTCCAGTCGCACGAAACAGCTTTCTCGCCCGCAGGTCTTCGCTTTATTGTACAAATTTTCACATTATTACAGATTTTCGCTTTTTTTGTAATCTATGAGCTTTGGCCCTGGATTAGGTTACCTGCTTTTATTTCTATGTGCATCGAAATGTCTGTCATATTTTCTAGGACAGATTCTAGTCTCTGGAAACACCACAATCTGTATGGTCAATGTTTTATGATTTGCACTGTTCACACTGGATCACCTTCCCTTCCAGTCATTTCTGCTCTTGAACACTTTTGGTGTTCATTTGTGTTTTACCTCCTACTCCACTAAACCAAATAAGTTCTTTTATGGCTTATCTATTCTAGATTTAAAGCAATTCGATTTGATGACGTTATTTTTGGCTGCTTTTTGTCGTAATTCTGGTTTCTACGCTTGATAGGTCCTGAGCATGCGCTGTATTCAAAAGTGTCTATATAAGTATTTTCTTTTCACTTTTGTTTCATCACTTTATCAATTGTTGTTTTCCTATATGGCCGGGGTTATTGTATTAGTTTTTTTTTTATTGGGTGCTGTAATTAATCTCGATTTTTTGTATATTTTACGTATCGAAAATTGTTGATAACACGCAATCCTCCATATCGGCGACTTCTCTTACCATCCTCAAAGTAATAAAGTCGACCCACATCATACCACTGGTGTCAAGCCATGTGAATCGTCTGTAACAGTCTCTTTCCGTTTCCCATGTTTCTGAACGTCTCATTTATTTATATTCAGATGTGTTTTTCCAGCGACAGTGTTCTCCTCTATTACACTATTACACTCTATTACATTCTCTACGACAGAGTCTGGGTTGTGCATATAATAATTAATATTTACTCCTTCAATTTTTCTCATCAGCGTTAGCTGATGGTCTTTCACTGAAGTTTAAATGACAACAAGTCTCCTCAAGTATCCAGGATTCATTTAAGTATTCTGGTCAATCTCAATAATATAATAGTTTGGATGGTCTCCACTCGTCCTGTTATTTCCAAGTCCTCCAGTCCCTTTGTTAATCCTTTGAGGATTGAAATAAGAGCACCAGTTACAATTGGTATAATTATCACATTCATCTTCCAAAGTTTCTTCTATTCCATGGCAAGGTCGAGGTATTTATCCTTCTTTTCACTTTCTTTCCATTTTATTCACTATTCATCCGGGAGAGCAAAGTCCACAATTTTGCAAGTTCTCATTTTTTGTTAATTATTATAAGGTCTGGTCGTCAAATGATCAGTTTGTATGCTAAAATCCTAGATTATTATTTTTTTAAGTCTGAAAAAAAATTACTATATTTTGTGTTTATGGAATTCGTATCCTCTTTTTTATATAATCATATAATTTGGGGTGTCATCACCCTCACAAAATAGCTGCGGAGATAATCAGTACCTCTGTTTTAAAAAAAAGCTCTAAATATTGCTAAACATTATTCTCAAGCAGTTTGTTTCATTCTCCACTCTTTCCTAGTTCTCTTGGAGAGGATTCATTTCTCGGATATTTTGGACATTCATAAATATCATTCTATCCATGGTTGCGAGATTATGTTAAAAGCATTCTTTTACTCTATCGATGCTAAGTCTAGATCGATCCTTTTTGGTTTGAACTCTGAATCTTTTAAACCATCTTACAAGGCTGCCTTTGGTTTTGCAATTTTCTTTTTACTCATCTTGTTAATTAATTCTTAGTCTGGACTTATGACCAGGATTGGGTGATCCATTTGTATTTCAAAATCCTACTGAATTCTTTGCGTATTATTATTATTATTATTCCTCCACATTGTCTGATCGTGACACTGGCGTACAAAAACAGACAGTAACCTCGATTTATATACCCACATGCCTGTCAATACTTTTGAGCGCCTTTTAGTCTGTCACCTTCTTTCCGCTTAACATTTCCTCACTCGAAAACTCTTTCGTTGTCAAATGAAAACGCAAGAATCTTCCCTAAAGGCGAATACATGACATTTTCGCTATTGTCATTCTCATCACAGTCTTTGTAGAAATTTGCGCGATCGCCATTCACTGCGGCGTAATAGTCTGTCTTTTTGTCCTCTGTTCTTGAAAGGAATTCGGCATACGATGCGTGGAAGAACGTAGACCTCAACTGTTCACACTTCAGAATCCCTTTCATCCTTCACCAGTCACAAGAGCTCGTATCAAGGACTTTATTTTCCAAGGACCAATTTTCCGGCCTATAAATTAGTCATCTAAGGCCACACTGGTATGAATGTGTCAGTGACTCATATATTCACTATGTCAGAGTAAATCATCTTGTTTGTAGTTCTTTTTGTATTAGTTCGTTTTATCTAAAATGACAAATACGATAATCGTTGGGTCAAATCTTTCACCTCATGTGCGATTCGATTCTTATAATAAGATTTCAGGCCACTATGACGACCATTAACTATTTTATGTCAAATAGCCGCTGCCATATCGCTATCATGAGCAGAAATTGACAAATCTTTATCGCAAATGAACCGTATAATATTGTTAAACTAAGCGGATATTTTATAGTCTCGCTGAACGGCCAGTAAAATTTAGTTACTGTAAGCGGACACACGAATATAACTGGATTAGCATACCTTCCAGTACTTGGGCAGTCACTCGTTACGGGTAACTTTAGATATTTGCTGTAGAAATTATATGAGTTAGGAGTTATATTATAAAACGACCAATTACGACTCTGTTTGATAAATTAAACGGTAACTAAGTTCTTTTAATATAGGAAGTCTTTATACTTAAAAGGAACAAATGTATGTCCCAATAGTAGTTTTTATTTTTCTTGTTTCTCAGTGTTGATTAAATAATTGATTTCAAGGCATGTCAAACTCTCTGGAGTTATTTAATGCTTAGAAATTTAGGAATAATTTTATATTGTAATTCATATTTAGATTTTTGTGTGTAGTTTCTTTTTTACACGTTGTTCTATGAAATGAAATATTCCTATCTAAAACGAAAAAAATTCAGACATATCTATTTGAACCATTGATGGGAACACAACGGATACTACCAGTCTGGTTCGGAGTTGACCTGTGTGTAATGGCAACAATGATAACAGTCTCCAGACCCTCTAGAATGGATCCTCAACATCAGATACAGTTTAGCGTTATACCCAATCCACTCTTTCTTTTGGTTGTAAGTGGCTTTACCTCACTGCAGGGGATAGAGTCTGCTTATAATGAGACCTGGTGAGAGAACGGTCTGAAACTGCTTTTTTCATGACTACAAATAAGTTAAATACAAGGTGTCAAAAAAGATATTAAAGTCAGCGTTTCAGGAATATATGAAAAATTGTTGTTATTTTAATAAAACCATCTATCTGCTGTATACTCGTATACATGGAGATGTAAGTAGAAACATAATGACGAACTTCAATGAACGAACGAACACACTTCCTTATAAAAATATACCTCTCACACTTTATTCTCGAAAGGGTTCCGACGGGGTTGCGAAAGGTTTGATGCTGTTTATGTGTGAGAGGTGAGATGGAGACGGGGACAGACTGCTACATATTGACCCAAAGTTTTTCTGACCATAGCAGCACTTCTTTCTCATTCTGGCTGGGCTGCTCAACCGTGGGCCACTGGGAGCCGCAAGCCCTCAGTCTGCGAGCTGTTTCTCACGCTGGCATCTTGTCCTAACTGACTCAAACTGCAACTGGAACTGAACTGGAACTGACTCGAACTGACTGCAACTGGAACTCGACTAATTCAAGCCATCTGTGGTTTCTGGTTATATAATTGTTTGACATCCACCTGCTTCCTATGGGCGTATGCATCTGCACCGAATTCAACCATGTCGACAGGTCAAGGTGATATTCCGATATCATCGACTGGAGGCACCTGCCTCGCCGTTCTTCTGTTTATTTGCATATCTCGGTCGAGGGTCAATATGTTACATATAGTTGATCATGCAGCAATTTTTCTGCATCATAAAGTCCTGATGAAGGTTTAAAAAAAACAACATTTTAACATTGGCTTGACCATCATTATAAATCCATCACATATAGAATACTTTGTTTTTATATTTTCTTCATACTGTCGGATTTTTTTCCATAATTTACTTCAATATAGATAGATAGATAGAAAATAGAAAATCTCTCAAGATCTATACTTTATTATCAAAGCCTATGTAATAATTTAAATATATCATTCGATGATGCTATCAGGCTGAAAGTTTTCCATTCTCTACTTTACAAATGATGTTCATCAATTTTTGTTTGTTTGTTTGTTTAGTTTGTTTATTTTTTTTTCTTTGTTTGTTTGTTGTTCTTTTTTTAATTTGAAAGGAATCAACATCTTTTAAACACGCAAACTAACTTCAAGGTCTACAGAAAGACATTCATCAATTTTGCACTGTTTTTTTTTAATTCTACAAGTAGATTCCGTGGATTTGAATCTCACTTTCATATGTGGATTCAAACTTGTCGTAACCGCAATAATTTATCGTCAACTGTAACTAACTGAAATACAGATTAAAGAAATAATCTTGACTATCCTGATAATAATACTGCTGTAATCAGCTTGATTGATTTGGTGCTTCCTGGATACATGAGGGGACTATCTTTTCACTCCAGTGAAAAATCACTAGTTACAACTTGTTTGGAAACTCCACTGGAGTGAAGTCTTATTAATATTATTATCATCACACGTAGTGTTTCTATGTGTAGAAGCAATGAGCTATCATATTAAGGTCTAGAGATAAGAAACTACTCTTACTCCACCCACATATTCTATGAATTAATTTCTATATTAAAGTTGTCAACATGGGATTGTTTGCATATCTATTTACCTCATCAACCATCTCAGTTTGTAAATAAGAAAAATCTATTGTAAAAATGAATGTTTGTTCGTATTTACTCCATCTCTCAGCTTAGCAAGGTATATATACATTGGAATATTCATTTCTATAAATACTGTTATGTACGACGCTGTCATAAAGTCTCGCACAATTCAGAATTTTCAACTGCTTTGCATAATACCCACAAATGATATCGTTGTAATTTACGTATGGATTAACACTTATACCGATAATCTCATACTTCTCTGCTTTGCGTTGTGTCAACAAGTCTTATTTGCTGTGTCAGTGTTGCATCATTGTGTTTTCTTGAATTTCTAATTTATAACTTAGTATTATCAAGGTTTCCAAATCGTAAATATTGAGAAAAGTCGAAATGCCACTTGTCTACTTGAGTTGCGTTCTAATTAGATCAATGTTCATATGTTCGTTTCATTTACGTTTCATTTGAAATAAAAGTCAAAGAAACAAACCAAAAATGTTCTTATTCAGATATGATTTATTCATTAAAAGGCAGGTAGATAATTTAGTAAACAGATACGTCTAATATTTTGCTAAGCTTCCTAATTATATACACCAACAAAAAACTTTGATAATATAAATTAAAAAAAAATCAATATCATTTTTGAACTGATCTCTTTAAATATACCCAAGGTAGACAATGTTTGGCTTGTTTTATATCTGCCCTCTGGCCAAAATATCATTGGCATTTAATGGTAGTTCGGATTGTTCTAAGAAACCAAACATGGCCTTAGAAGAACCTCTTTATGATTGGAACCTGCATGTATAGTTTTTTTTTAACATTATCTAAGCGAAAGAAATTGGCGAAAATTGCTCGAGCAAATAATCATTAAATTGATTTCTCATTTATAGGATATAATGCGTTTTAATGCGATTGAAAAAGGCCAACTCTAAAGCGTAAATTAGAAATAAAGCATTGAGCAACAGTTTGAAAGATATTTGGTAAATATTATTGATTCTATTGAAGAAAAACATTTATTATTTCCTTTTCTTGAAACTCTATATTGTGTTTCATCAGGATATATGTAATTGTTAAAATGTATGTTCCGCAATATTAATTGAATAAATCTCACCTGATATACTATTGAGTACATAGATAGCGAACTTTTTAATAAAATATTAAGGATTTCTTATTTGATTTTATTCGTAGATATTTGGGGGAGATTTATATAGTATATTTAGAAAAAAATTATGTTCCCCAAAACTAAGCGTTTATCTATACATGAATAGAGAAGTATATATATATATATATATATATATATATATATATATATATATATATATATATATATATATATATTTGTGTGTGGTTGTGTGTGTCTTTTATTTAAACATATCTGGTTGAATAATAGACACGTTTTGTCGAGATAATTCATTAAGATCCTTTCCTGATCAATGTATTGGTTTTAACTTAAAATTGGTCGGTGAATTTACAAAGATTGTCCTGAGCACATTTGTACTTTTCATAGGCCATCATCAGGGATTGTTTGCATGAGTAAAAAGTGTTTTTAATAGGTCTTTTTTGGCTTTTTTATAGTATTACAAAATTATGTAAAAACAGCGCTAGATAAAACTGAGATGCTGATGGCATCGAAGGAATTCGAAAACAGAAAGATATATATATATATATATATATATATATATATATATATATATATATATATATATATATATATATATACATATAGATAGATAGATAGATGTTAATTGAATTTTATTGATATAAGGTGACAATTCAGATCTATTATGGTGTACGAGAAAACTTTGTCGTCGTAAGATGCAAAAATTAAGTTTCTTGAACATAAATTAAGAGTCTACATATACACCCAACCTTTCAATACACATATTATATGTTATATAATATATATATATATATATATATATATATATATATATATATATATATATATATATACACACACATGCACACTTTCTAGCGTGTGTGTGTGTGTGTGTGTGTGTGGGTGTGTGTGTGTGTTTGTATTTAACGGATCATTCCTTGTTCTTAATTTCCCTTTATCTTGTAATATTTCGTTTTATTTCAGCTGAGAAATATTGGAGGTTATCTCCTGGTTATTGACGTCGTCGGTATTATTGGGAAGACATTCAAAAAGTTTATCTTAAACTGTTGTTTTAAGCGAAAAAAAAAATCTTTGTTTGTTCGTCTGGACATGGTGCCATAGAGTCTGTCGCTGATAGAGAGACACGAATTCAAAATGAACAAACAAACATTCACTGACGATTCAAAAATGAAGATCGATGAAGAAAGTTTGCAAAACTCTATTTTCCATTCATAAATATTTCTGACAAAAGTACCAATAAAGTGCGTATCAGTTGAACATATCAAGATCTCTCTCAATTTCTGTCTGTCTATATCTCGCTCTCATTCTCTCTTCCTCTCTTCGTATATATGTACACACGGCCATTATATATATATATATATATATATATATATATATATATATATATATATATATATATTCATCTCTCCGTCTGTATAAATCTGTTTATATATCTATGTATCAATCAATGTAACTATCTTTCTCCCCGTTTGGCTGCATGAAATCGGCCTTCTTGTATTTTTAAATTTGAAAATATATTTTTGTTATTCATCAAAAATATCTAAAAAGAACTCTACTTAACACTGACTGGACTTGAAAAGAATAGCTATCAAGATAGAGATATGAAACATTGACTTTTTTTATATCTTAATTGAAAGTTTAAATAACTGCAAACTGGTTACCATAGAATTCCTGGTTCTATATTCATTTTAATGCAAGTAAAAATCTATTTGCGTTTATCAATGAAACTTTTTAGTACTGTAAGAGAGGCAGCATAGGCAATAAAATGACCCTGGGTTATTATTTTGATTCTCTTGGGTTTGATCAGGTTAGAGAATTTATATCTAACCTTTTTTCGTCAAACACCGTAAATATATTTCACTGCTATTTCTGTACAAATATCATTTCCAACTTATCAATTACAATGTAAATGTACCCCTCAACCCCCCACATACTCTCTCTCTCTCTCTCTCTCTCTCTCTCTCTCTCTCTCTCTCTCTCTGACAATCGTGGCCAAATGAAAATCCAAAATATCTAATATCTTGTAATGACATTTACCTGCCCTTAAATGCCGACAGAAACTAAGTGAAGAAGATAAGCTGGGTTACTTGAGATGAATGATTATCGACTGGCAAAATATGTTAATAAGAAGAAAATCACTGAGCTTTGATATGAAGTAAAGAAAATATTTTCTTATTAGACGTATTGTAACAGCGTTGATTAGATCCCTGTTTATCCCATGGACAATTAAAAGAGTCTGAAGGAGTAGTGTTATGGTACCACATATCTTTTAAAAGAGTGAAGAACAGGAAATATATGAACAAAATGTCTCAAAAAAGTATCAATTTTTTAATTCTATCAAAATATTTTCTTATTTTCACAGACGTTCATATATCTGTAGCCATAGAATGTGGCCATATATATATATATATATATATATATATATATATATATATATATATATATATATAGTTCACTGATTTCCAATTTTAAAAAAATGTTAAATTGTGTGCTAAAATCGGATCGAGATGCTGAAATTTTTGTATCTATATATCTTTCCCTGACCAATCAGAACTTATGCACTCGTTTTAAAATGTCTATGATATTCGCTGGCGACAATATTTGACTTGCCGCAAAAGATTCAAAGTATCAAAACCGATATAATCTAAGAAATCTTGTTTGTTAAAATATACATTAACTTTTTTGATCTAATTAGGTGCCTTCCTCAATCTTATAAATAAGCGAATAAATAAAGACATCTTCAGTTGGTTTCTAAATTTGTTCCAATATATTCTGAACATTTCAGCTTTATTTCTTTTAAGATAAAATCTAACATTATGTTCCTTCAAGAATGCATTTTATTTCAACATTGCTTCATTATACTAAATTTGATTAAAATATTATTTGCATAGATTTATTTGTACTACCATTTCCGTCTTCGCTTGTTGATAAAATTTTCAGCTGCAGCCACCAACATTTTAGCGCATAAATATACTTTCTCCCTATAATAGTAGATGGTCTGCAACAAAGAAAGAAAACCGGTTTTCATAAAACGGAAATGCAATCATGTCGTCTTTTTTAGGGCGACAATTTTATCGTTTCACCCTGCATATATACATATGTTCGTTATATAAACCCATGAATCGAAGACTTATCGAATAAATCTATTAAACAAAAAAGAAAGATTCGATTGAATTTGATTTTATAAGAATAAAGTTAGACTGTGAAAATTAACGGAAATTGATTTTGGATGAAATAGTCAAAACGTAGTATTTGATGAAAATGGAAAAAACAAAGGATACATCGTTTGTCGATTGAAAGAACCTGAGAAAATTCAGGCAAATTTTTTATGTCTACGAAACAGCGTAAGGCGAAATAATCGTTACATATAACTTGGGGATGTCAGGACTGCCTGAGAACGAAACTTCAGAGATAGCATTTTTTCTTAAATTTAAATGTGGGGATTTTTTTCAAAAAGTTCTTCTCAAGAGGCGTTCTTCTCTACTTTGAAATTACTACTAATTTCTGCACTCGTGATATTACTTCGATATCACGCGTGCAGAAATTAGTTGTAATTCCAAAGTAGAGAAGAACGCCTCTTTTTGGTCAAACGTGAGAGGCAATTAGTCACCAAAAGAGGGAGGTAGTATCAAAAAGGTGGAATAGATAAGTGAAATCCAAATTAGGAAAAAACTGATATTGTTTACAGCTCACAAGCCCTTCCCCTTCAGATGAGAGGAATAAATATAAACGAGGAGTTTTCGTCCCTCACTAGAGACGAGTGTGAACCGATTAACAAGCCTTAAGATATTCTGAATTTTTTACCTTTTACCGGTCTTCACTGTCTAGAAAAGCAAAGAAAAATCTTAAGATTATACGACACTTTGAGAAAGGAAGAGATAGCCAGAGATAATACGATACTCCTAAAAGGCCAAGTACCAGACTCTCCTGGGCATGGAAAAATAAAGAAGCGAGGAGAAATTAACAGGCAACTTATGAAATCGATTTGTTTCGGACCATCCAAAAAGTAAGGGAAGCTGAAAGATAAAGGCCATGAAAGACAACCATAACTACAATTGCCTTGTGCCAGATTATAGAAAGCCTAAACCGTATTGGATAAATTGTGAGGCCTTAGGATTGAATTTAATACCAAGAAGTTGAGTGACTGGTCATTCCTGAACTGGGTCTCGGACAATAAATTTCCAACCTCTGGAATATGTGAATATTGTTACCATTTTAAAGCTAATTTTTTAACTAAATATTATTATTGTTATAAAGCCGTAATCTGTTCTCTGTATGTGTTGGGGTGTCTCCCCTCCAGATGGATTCCCCTCATGTGAGAAATACAGGCTAAGCTCTCTTCTGCTCAGTCTCGGCGAGCCGTCACCATGAACCGATGTAATGTCCATGATTGTATTAAGCTGAGGGGAGGTTTTTCCCAGCTATCATTTATGTATGTACTATTTTCAGCGGATTGAAAGCAGAATCAAAATAGCTTTCTAAGAAGGTGGGTGTACTGCCATATATATATATATATATATATATATCATATTATACAAAAGTAAATGATAGCTATGAAAAGACCAATATTTATAAACCATGGCGGAAATCAAAAAGTAAAAAGGAATATATATATATATATATATATATATATATATATATATATATATATATATATATATATATATATATATCATTAAAACATTTTGTCTTTTAACTCTTTACACAAGCTTTGAGTACGTCTTTTCCATTTATACACGTTCTACTCATTGTTTAATTCATGCAAGAATTTACTTACTAATTAAACATTGAAATATTTAGGTAACAACAACTTAGTTCAATGAAAGAGACTCGTTATAATAATATGTATGCTGTTGTCATTAAAACTCTTTGATTGTTACCGAAACAGACATTATTCACTTGCTTTAATATAATATAATAGTAAGACACTATATTAGATCAAAATTGTCTAAGTGTTTCTTTACATGTAAAAGGTTGCATTTGCAATTGATGTTTAAATACTGGTTAAAACCAATTTTCTGAGTGTCGATTTGAAACCATCTACAAAAATAGTCGTATTTGTCTTATCATTTTTGTTTCCTCTTTATCTCACACACACACACACACACACACACACACACATATATATATATATATATATATATATATATATATATATATATGTGCGTGTGTGTGTGTGTGTGTAATTTACTCCCAGGAAAAATATACGGATACCCATTAAAACGAACTCACTAATCTGGGCTATTGTTCTCCTGCGCGACTAACACCACACACACACACACATAAGTACGCACACATACACATATACACACTTCATCTACTCATATGTAAGATATATTTCTAAAATTAATATTTCCTGTTGCTCGTCTGTCACACTTTTACTTTTACGAGTTAAAAAATGTGGAATTCTTGTTCGTGTAATCATGAAAAGAGAAAGATAGCCAAAATATTTCATATCATCAAAATGGTTTTAAAAATACACATGTTCTTAAGTAAATACCCTTAGAGTTCAAAGAAACGTATTTAGGAAAACGAATATATTCTGAAGTAAATTCATAGAAAATATGATGTGTCATTCTTTGAACCAAATAACCCGTATATTCCAACCGGCTCAAATCGCGATCTGATAAAAAATGATAAAAAGTAAAGCCTATCGTTTACAAAAGACTGATTGTAAGACTCACTAATCACAGTAAAATTAGGTGCACTGTCATTATATGGGTCCTGAAAATCACTAGCCATCGTGGGAGGAGACATCAGTTTCACTAATGAAGTCTATTCAATAAAGACCAGACTACTACCCGGTCTTAGAATGTAATGCAGTAGTTTAGGAACAAAAACATCTGAAATAAAACTGATCCCTTCTCCGTCTACAATTTCTATTTCGATTTATTTTATTCACTTCTTTCTTTTCTTCTTTCTTATTTTTTGATAGTATCCCTCTATATTTTTGGCTTTTTATACGTCTCTCTCATTCTCCCTCTCTATTCATCTCTCTATCTACCTCATATTGTCCTTCTTTTATCTTATTCATTTTTTGTTTATTTTTTTCTTTTACTTTTTCTATAATATTTGTTTTTTTCTTATCGTTTTGTTCCTCATTTCTTTCTTTCTTTCTTTCTCTCTTTCTTATTCTGTTTTTTTTCTTTTTTTTACCTATAACTATTTTTTCTTTCTGTCTTTTTTTATTTTAATGCAAATCCTTTTTTTTCTAACACTTGTTGCTACATTTTTCATTTCCTTGTTTTTGTCATCTTCGATTTTTTCATCTTTATCTTTTCCTTTTTTTGTTCTAAAATGTCTTTCTTTTTCTTTCTTTCTTAATATTTGTTCCTTCTTTTCTCTCGTAGCACATATTCCTGCTCATCTATCTTTCTTTTGATTCATTTTATTCAAGCACTGTTTCTATTGCGCACTCTTTCTTTATTTCTTTATTCCCTATTCCACAACTTCTTTTTTATGTTCGATCTCGTCTTTTATTCTTAGATCCTTAACTTTCTTCTAAAATGTTGTTCGTTTTTGTTTTTTTTTCAATGTTTAAATCAAGACGGTAATTGTAATGCAAAGTTAATAATATTCAACACGCAAGAAATACAAACAATGTAGTATATATGAGCTCAAAAACAAATTTATTTACATTAAGATTAAAAAATATCATTTTCCGTCCTATTCAATTCATACAATCGTTCCCATCAAAAACAGAAAGTTTTGAATCTTGTTCATGTCCCATATGACCTATTCTTGTGAATATAGATTTTAGTTTGATGCTTTGGGCAGAAACCATCATTATTGCCTATTTTCTTCGAAACTGCTACTTACTTTCCTATTCATTTCCCTTTTCCCGTCAGCACTATTAAATGCCAACGTATATTTAGTACCATGAGCGACAACTAAAGAACCACTTAGGCTTATAAGCTTTCATTGACATATATCCTATAATTATGTATCTTAAAAGACATAGAGACGAACAACCCGCTGACGTATTCCACATCCAGCTTACTTATCTCTGCAACAATCTGTCTGTTTTGGCTCTGATGTTGTGTATCAGTATATATCTAGCTTTAAATAATAATTTATTATGAAATTACATGCTGGATCATCCAAACATTTTTTTTCTGCCAATATATGTATAGTAGCTGATCTAAATAAATTGTTATATCTAACACTGGGTAACCAAAAAAATAAGCATATATAATGTTCTTACGGTGGAGATTGGCGGAGCATGATATTTACATAAATGGTTTATATTTTCATGTACTTGTAGAAGGAATGATATGCCGAAGATGAACAGTTTTAATATCGCAAACAGCTTTAGAGATTATCACTAGTGTACAAACGTTATTTTTGAAGACATCAATGAATTTCTAACATAACAAATTTACTCAAAAAAAAATTTTTCAACTTTTTCAAATTTTATCTAATAATTTTTGGGGGGATTTTTAGTTGGAATCGCTTAAACATATTTTCCGTAAATACATATTTCGTGGCTGAGATACGCACACCTTTTCATGAAGGGTTGCTGAGATATGTATACCGTTTCATGAAGAGATAGGTACACCATTTCATAAAGTGCAGCTGCGATATGTTCACTCTTTCATAAAGATTAGCTTGATTTGGTTGGTTGGGTTTTTATGGCATATCAATGTTTGTAACTTATATGACGCCAAATCCCTTTTTATGTAAATTATCAGTTCTATTCAAAACAATTCAGTTTTGCATTAGTACACGGTTTAATTGTCAAAGACATTTCTATTTCGAACTATTCGGTTTATTGAAAAAGTTATATACATATAACAATTCAGTTTAGTGTAAGTACACTTTCAATGTCAAAAACTGATCAATTTCAAACAATTCAGTTTAGCATAAGCACGCAGTTTAAATGTAAGTACAGTTTAATGATAAAACAGTTCTATTTCTAGCTATTCAGTTTAGTCAAGCAGTTCTAATTCAGTTAATTCAGGTTAGTATGAGTACATATTTGGTTTAGACACAGTTAAATGTCAAGTTAAATGTTAATCAATTCAGTTTATTTTAAATGTCAAAAACAGTTCTATTTCAAATAATTCGTTTTAGCATAAGCACGCAGTTTAAATGTAAGTACGGTTTCAGTTTAGCATCAGCACGCAGTTTAAATGCACGTACAGTTTAATTGTCAAAACATTTCTATTTCAAGCTATTCAATTTAATCAAACAATTCAGTTTAACTTAAGTATGCCGTTAGTTCTAATTAACCCATAGATAGGGACCTAGCAGGTGCTACCACGCTGGGCCAGAGTTGACCTGGGAGTAATGGCAATGAAAGGGTATTCTGCATTCCTCAAAGCTCCAGCATTACTTGGACCTCACCATCAGACTGTTTAGTGTCATATCTAGGACACTCATTGGTGGGGGGGTTACCCCTCTGCAGAGGTGCAGTCAGTGTACTCTACAGCCTCAGCCAAATGGGGAAATAAAGATTAGCGTCATAATAAGTGGAATCGGCCACCCGAGGGCAAATACCTTTTGAATTTCACTTTTCACCTTTGGGAAAGGCATGAATCTATTTGTTCTTCCTCCATCTATAGTAAAAGAATAGTGCAGTCTGAGATATTTAGCATTGGTTAAACTGCCTTTCTTAGCGAAAGAACACTCTGCATTTAAACCTCTAATTACTTCGCTTAAAAATTGATTCTGTGTCACATCCATCCAGTAGGGGTAGGTAAATACGTTCATACTTTCAGGAAGTATTCGAATGCTAATAAATATGTCAAACATTGTATTTTTATCAGATATGTTAGCGGGACATAAGATTTTTTACCCACTAGTGTTAAATGTAATTGGAAATTTACACAATCAATGTTAATGAAAATCATACACTTGTAACAGATCAAATTGCGTAAATTGCAAATAGAAACAAGTTGCAAGCAAGATCAAACACTGATTTTTCAATTGGGAAAATATTTCCGCCATAACCTCAAGGGTTCTGTGTCATATTATGCTCAGCTTAGTAATATTTACTAAGCTGAGCATAATATGACACAGAACCCTTGAGGTTATGGTGGAAATATTTTCCCACTTGAAAAATCAGTGTTTGATCTTGCTTGCAACCTATATAAGTATTAATATCAGTCTACCCATGTCTTTTTATCAATCGATAATCAATTGAGTGATGTAAAAATTAAACTATGTTAGTCTATTGATCTAAACTTGTCAATATCATTTGATGCTCTGAGCACCGGAGCGCATTTCAGAAAATGCTGTACAATCAAAGGGAAGAACATGACTTCTCTTGTATAACCTGTCAAAAGGGTCTCTGTAGGAATGAGGACTGCTGATAACATGAACCAAACCAATTCAATAGCATTGACATAATCGAGGTCATCCATTGAGCTGAATTATATCATATTAAAGGTGAACGAGGCAAACATATTTTTTACATCGCTGATATTACTGAAGACGCATGTGTACTAGAATCGTATATTTAAACGAAAATGTAATTAACAACAATAAAAAAAAGATGACCAAGCTCAAAAAGACAACTTTTCTCTGTTTTCCTCCTTCAACTTCTGATAATTGTCATGATCAACACATCTAAAAGCCAGTATATATATATATGTATATATATGGGGGAGAGTGTGTGTCTGTGAGTGTGTGTGTGTGTAAGAGAGAGTGTGTGTATGTATGTGAATGTGAGTTTGTGTTCGTGTGTGTGTATGCGTGTTAGCGTGTGTGGGTGTGTGCGTGTGAGTGAGTGTGTGCGTGTGTGTGTTTGTGGGTGTGGAAGCAGCATTTCCACGTTAATACATTTTTGTTTAAATATATAGACATCTTTGCTAATACATTTTTGTATTTATCCTTTCGAGTTTATGGTATCCGATTCTCACAGAGGTCTCCATATTCTGTCATTATTAACGGAAAGTATTGATTGCATGTCCCTCACTGCAGTTTGAAGAGACCGATGGTAACCTAGAAGGCGAGTCCAAAGCTATAAAATAAATACATAGGATAAAGGAAAACATTTATCTCAGAAGAGCACACAATACAAAATTAGCAAAAAACATGTGAAACGAAAAGTTGTGCTTAAAACAAAGATAAAAGCATAATATCATAAAACATTTTAAAATAAAAGCTCAACATAGTAACTAACAAAAAAAAAATATTAAAAAATCGAAGTATAATAGGCACTAAACTAAAATTTGTACATTTGTGGCTCTAAGCAAACTAGGTTGGGGTCAATACGCCTTCCTGTTTGTGATGGCTCTGGGAAAAATAAAAGAAAATTGTATTTTCGCATATCTTGGTGCGATTCAAACGGAAGTCAATTCTAACTTAGTGGTAAGCAGAAAAAATCAGTAAATTTGATTACTTGGTATACACAATGAATATTTTTTTAAGATGACCCTTCATATAACTTTGTAAATAAATATTATAATTCACACAGATGCTTTTGACGTTCAAAGTGCGTAACCAAGGCAGATTATTCATAGATATGGTGCTAATGTATTTCCTTGTGACTACAGTCAATCTGCCATAGAATTCGATGTCACTTGTTTTTGTATTTTTGTCAAGCATCATTATAATGGTAACAGTTTCTTCTGGGAGACGTTACTCGAGTTGTTTTTCTTCCATATTTCCTGTGTATATGAAATCAAATGCCGTGGAGAAAACTACGACCAAAATTGTAACTTCCAGATTTTCTATATTCCTTCGATGATTCGAAGGATTGTCAAAATCTGACAAGTCGAAGATCAATTTCTCCGAAAACCGTTCTGATTCTTCTCAATGATTTTTCTGGATTTTCAATCAGATACGATTGAGAAGCAGAGCATGATGAATCTTACAAGCTGAAGCAGTGAAAGTTAAGCCTCTCTAGTTCTTATTGATTATGATATTGTCTTTCATGCGGAAAGTAAAGAAGCAACCTTTCGTTAATTTTTGTATTAGGTTTTGTTTATACATTGCGAAGAATAATTGAAGAAGTATGTCGTCAAATTTCCTTGTTCTACATATTTCAGAGCTTATTTCGTCGAGACTTACAGCTATTCTGCTTTTATTTGTTGACTTTTTTTTCAGTACTGCATCAAGATCTTCCTACGAAAGATCTCCAACTTTGATCTCTTGTTGGGTATTGATATTTTTGACTAGGTTTGTCAGTGATTTCACATAATTTCCAAACTGATTCTTGAAATTTTCTTTCCCCTTCTGAAATATTTCTTCATGACCAGCAACTTTTAGTTTTGATTGTGGAGTATTTTTCCTTTCGCTAAATAAATTCACTGGCTATCATGCGAATCGTGATTGTGTATTTTCAACCGAATTCCTGATTTTATATATTTGGCCTTAAATGTTTTCTTGTAGTTTTGTTGGTATGGGTTTATTCTTTCCGTACTTTCTTAAAGTTAAGCGCATGACCGTTTGCGGGGTTTCTTTCATTGAGAAGGATATTTTTTCAGGTTATCACGTTTTTCTATTACATATATTGATTTCTAAGGAACTCAACGTCTGGATCATGGTTTTCTTTCTATGCACTCGGCTGTTGCTTCAGTGTGGGAGGTAACAAATTTTTCACATTCACCAAATTTTATAGGGGTTTTAATGGAATATCTCATATTCTCTCTCACCCACGTGTACTGACTATATCATTGACAATACATATAGTAATTACAGCATTATACGTGGCCTTGCTTTCGGGATTAGTAGCGTATCTCATTATTCCTTGGCTGTCTTATTGTATTTCTCTTGCCGTAAAACCCTCTTTCTTTAATCAACAAACGTATTGACTGTTCCTTCCTCTTGTCTGATTGTATCTCTTTTAAGGACACAACAATATGTCTTTCCGATGTTTCCCGAAATGCATCAAATTTTTTTTTGTTTTTATTTTACTGATACCGCCATATCATTCATATCGTGTTTGATATGTTTGATTTTTTTTACTGTGGTGAATCTTTACAGCGACGAATCTGTGATCAGAAAATACTTCTTCAGAAGAGAATTATGTCTCACCGTCCAAAGCGCAATTAATCCTCTGCCTGTTTATGAGTATATAATATAACTGAGCTATAGAGCTATTTGTGTAGGTGTAAGTCCATATTTCTTAGAGTTTAGGAATATAAGCCTGTTCTCAAGTAAACGTTCTGTTAGACACTTACCAATGCTATTTGGCGAGTTGTGTAAGCAGAATTTATTATTTCCATGTTTGCCAAAATGAGCTTTCATATCTCCACTCGTGATTAAAACGTTGTGTTTTGGAATGTGTCGGACAAGGAAACATAGCTCGTTATAAAAGGCAGTGGTGTCCATTTCATCAATAGCAGTGGATTGGCAGTTGCAAGAGATGATTGCTATGGAAAGGGTTGTCTTTGAACGTTGTACACATCATTCTCAATTAGATAGTCTCTATGATATTCAGTAGTTTAAAAGCTTGATGACTGCGCAGTGGCATTGACAGAGTTTTTTCTTGCAGATAGTCACTCGATCCTTCGTCCAATATCGTGATCATAGTATTTTAGTTCAAGTTCTCTATGGTAATATATATGTTCATGAACACATATGAATTTTTTATTGGGTTTGAATTCAGATGCACTTCTGCATGATATAGTAACCCCCGGAGCGAGATTAGTTGCATTCATACAATTTCCAAAGATATTAGTACCATGCAAAGTTTAAACAGCCTCGTCCAGTCCAGTATTTGAACTTGGGTCATAGGGTCTAATTTTACGATGATAACTATAACACTACAAAACCTATATATATATATATATATATATATATTCACAAACACAAACATATACACACTACTTTTCAAAAAGGATGATGTTTTTAAATGTACTTTTAATTTCTTTTAATATGTATACGGTCTCTTTTTTTATAGAATCAAAACTCCCGATATATACCTTGTGAACAAACATGCTTTTCGCTGGACAGACTAGTTGAAAGAATTTCATGAATGTACCCTTCAACATTGCAGCTGGAAGTATAAGGAATGTAAAATCTGATCTAGCAAGGAAGTGAGCCACGATAAAATGTTCCGAAGACTGAATCAATCTTGAACTGAAACCAAAGTCAACCTGGGTGGTCTAGCAATCGAGTTATGCTATAGCTGAAATGTTTCAATATTAAGTATCCTTGCATTTATTAAGTTATTCTTCTGAATATGTTCGAAATGGTACTCTGTGATAGAAGATGTAACACACACTTAAATATTTTTCTATATTTTTGAGAGATAAAGCTTTAGAAAGACATTTATGATTAAAAACGTACATATATGTATAGAATTGATGTAGTAATGATGAGTTAAGAGGTTGATAACTTTTTTATAACTATTTCTAGTTGCTAATCTTCATTAGAATAATTCGCACACATTTGTTCGGTAGCAAGTATTCTCATCAAATCTAAATAATTCTTAAACTGATTTTCTTGGTCTATAGATAAGGCTCTGTCATTCAATACTCTCCAGTCTAGAGGAGGACCTGAGAGTAATGGCAATTTAGAATTCACGCCCCATAGCTCCAGAACTGAATTAGTTTAGGATAGCGATTTTGTGAGGTTCTCACACATCTGAAGTGATTATAATCAGCGAAATCAGTTCCCCGCCGACGGGTCCATTAGAAGAATGAGGATTTGTCAAAGGTATATTCCAAAAATAAAAGTAAATTGAATTTTGATCTGTCAAATGACATCACTTATTTGTTAGAAGACATACGAAAAACTTAAATCTAAAAATATCTGATATATTTCGAATAAAAGTTTCTTAAAATGGGGGAAGCTTCTCTCGTGAAATTTTTAGACTAACTATGTGAATTATATTGTGGATAATTGTTAAAGTGGTTCTATTATTTCAAAATTATTTGAAGCCCTCGTTACATAAGGAATATCACTTTGAGAAATGGAATCGGCTACCAGAAGTTCAATCCCGAACGAGGCTGTTAGCATTTTAAATAAAGCAAAAACCTCGCAGAAGGTTTTATCATAAAGGGTTTTCGGACTATTGTCTTCCTCTTTATTATCATTTCTATAACATTTCGCCCGACATGTCCTCCTGCCTTCTTCAGGTGTTTGTCGAACTCGGGAACCTACACAGAACTTCAAACTACGTCCTTTATTGAATCCACAGGGGTCACCTCTTCTAATACTGTTAGCCATAACCGGGTACAAGTGTTGAGTATTCCTGTATTGTTACTCGCCAGCAGTCAGGATTGAACCTGCAACCTCCAGATGATTGTCTCCTTAGAAGTTTAGGGAACCAACGCCTTTAACCGTTACGCTATGTGCCCAGCAGCAAATGTACAAATCAAACGATTCTCTCTCGAGCTATGGCTAAATAGTTGGGTAGACTAGATTCTTTAACCTTTGTAAAGCTAGATGCGTAGGAGAAGGAAACCCAGTATTTAAACCAAACCCTTGGTAAAGGTGTACACCCTCGTATTACTCACGATTAGTAGTTAAATAGTACAGCAACTTCTCTTCTACAAGGATAGCTACAAAATTAAATAAACCTCAACGGTTGATATGCCTTTGCACAAAAACTAAACTATACCCTGAAGATGAGTATGCTCCGCTATATTATCCATCGCCATACTGTATGAATAGGGCTTAACAACCAAACAAGTTTACGGGATAAATCTCTTGTATGTTATTTCACTACGTTTAGTGAAGTAAGATACCAGTTATTATCATCAAGAGTTTCCCACATAGTCACGCTGTTAAACATTTGAAATAGCATTTTAAAGAAGTCAACAGATAGCCTGTCTTGACTTAAATCACTTCAGGAACTTCTGGAAGATAAGAGACGTGGATAGTGAATGAAACTCAAACCCTGTGAATGATTTATGGGAAAAACAAGACGTTGAATGGAAAAAGATAACACCAGCTTTGTGCAAGAAACCTATTATGCCCCGTTGGTATCACGCTGTTGACATTATTACTTATAACGTATTTACACATTTTACTAATTGTTTTAAGATAAAATATCTTTCAAAAATTCTGTTTTTATTTGGGAAATATTACTGTATTTTATTTCTGTTCTTTATTTTGTTCAAGCAAGTTTTTTTTCTTGAATAACATCTGTATTCTTACTTTTAATTGGGTACCTTTTATTTGTTGATTATGTCCAAAGATCTACAGAGTGTGATAGATTTGAAGATCGTGTCTCAAT
>CAUZXS010000946.1:77500-85000 GCA_963585895.1 Sepioteuthis lessoniana
TAAAAAGGAAATTAAGAGTAATAAAGAAAACCTCTGTAAAAATAAGTTGACCTTGCGAAAGAACAGACAATATCTTCTTAAAATTATATTCATAACCATGGGCACATTTGAAATAGTCAGAAAGAATAGTGAAAATAATTGGAATCACAGGATATCAATAGAAAAATGAGAAAAACATCGAATTACAGAGCGTTTCAAGGTTATTAAAAAGAAAGCTTGCAGTTAGAGTAACATTAAGTAAGTAAAGTTGTCTCCCTTTAATCGAGGGCGACCAGAAGGCTCCCTTTTTAATAGCAACTAAAAAGAGGTGCAGAGGAGGGCGATACTCCTTTCCCTGGATTTCTTCACTTTACCCTTGATAGTACCTTATATTGCTGAATATTAAGCAAGGAGGTATCAAGTACCATTTTTAAAGTCTTTGGTATGACGCGACCATTGGCGAGAGGAACTTTAGCGGAGCTTAACCTGAAACGGAAGTTACTGGATTCTACTGATAGTAACTCTCAACGAGTTATTGAATTAAGTAATATCCGCACAATGTAGAATCTCTCGCTGGAAAGAAAAACTGTCTGTAATTTTAATTTTCAGACCATTCAACCCAAACAAACATGTGGGTAGAATCTGACCGTCTAAAGAAAAAGTTTAAAAATTGTATCCATGATTCCATCAATAGACCACAGACTGGATATAAAAGAGGATAAAAGTTTGGAAAAACTAATTACCTTTGCCGTGAATTTGTGGAAGTGGAGAATTTAAACAATATCGTGTCATGATAGAAAACGTACTTAAAACTCTCATCATAATAACTGGGATTGATGTGAGATAAATTAGAATCTCGAAAAAGAGGTAATATTGTACTTCACGTGTCATTGTAGTGGTTTGTGATGACAAAAATGCTATGAAAAACTCATTACAGCGACCAAAAACAGTACTGACAACACAAGCATGAACAAAATAAAAATAACCAGAAAACAAAAAAGAGAAAAAAAAATCAACTGAATAGTCATTCAAGAGACAAACAAGCGACATCTCACATGAGGAAACTTGGACATGATTAAGAAAGGGAAGCTTGAAGAAAGAAACTGAATCTCTTCTGATAGCAACACAAAACAAGGCCATAAAAACTATATCAAAGCTAAAATAGAAAAAAAAACCCAAAAAATAGCAGATGTGATAGAGATAAAACGAAACCAGAAAATTAACGAAAAAGAGTAAAAGACAAGACACGTCTACGAGGAGAAGGTGATCTACTGGGTTTTGTGTAAGAAATTGAAATTTGACGATACAGACCTATGGTATATGCTCAACCCAGAATTTGTCTTGGAGAATGAGACACACAAGCTTCTCTGTAATTTTGAGATCCAAAGGGATCACCTAATCTCGATTAGGTGACCGAACTTTGTGAATGTCAAGAAAAAAAAAGTAACAAAAAAGAATATATCAAATTGAGGACTTCGTCGTTCCGGCTGATCACAAGATAAATCTTAAGAAATATCAAAAGAGAGATAAGTACCTTGACCTTGCTAAAGAATAAAAAAAACTATGGAACATGAAAGTGACAGTTAAACCAAATGTAATTCCTGTGCTCGGTACAGTGACTAATGGATTGGAATTGAAACTGGAGGTCTGGGAAATAAGAGGACGAGTAAAGACCTTCAAAACTTCCACGTTGTTCAGATCGACCACAATACTAAGAAGAGTCCATGAACAGAAGACTTGCTGTCGCTTTAATTCCTGTGAAAAACCATCCGCTAACGCTGGTGTGAAAAAACTCTAATAATAATAATAAAACATAGAAGAAGAAGGAGAAGAAGAAGAAGAAGAAGAGTAATAATAAAATTAGGGAGAGAAAACCCATATCATGTCCCAATTCACACCCTGCCCTTCCATTCGCTTGCCCCCGACGCCCTGTCCGACCTCTGCAACCTTTACTTTTCTTTTTTTTCCTTTTTTTCTACAATCATTTATCAGTCTCCTATTTCTAATGTGACCCCATTGCCACCAACTCCATTGACAAGAACGAACGATCCCGTCACACCTGCCGGGAGGTAGACGGTCGCAGTCAGCGCGTATCTGAGTGTGGCTCGCACACAGTAGGGTGTCAGGCTACATTGACGAGAAGTCGTAATGCGGAAAAATGATCGAAAACGTATTGACTTGAGGGTGAGGGAAAGGACGATAGGAAGTCCCTGATTGAATGAAGGACGGACCGTGTCTGTAGAAATTAGTCAATATGTGTATTGGTGCATACGAATATATGCGTCCTGCTAAATGAATGTGTGTGTACGTGTTTGTGTGTGTGTGTGTGTGTGCGCACGTACATTTCGGAGATAGTTATTTTCTTTTCTTTTCTTTTCTCTGTTTCTGTGTACATATGCAATTCTGCGCATCATAGATGGAAGAAAAAAGAAAAACATATTAATGTATTTTGGGGATAGCATTTTTGGCTGAATGTGAAATGGGATTGGCAAAAGGATTGAAAATCTAAACAGAAGTTTCCTACGTCCGGTTCTCATTAAGGATTATATTGTAACACACACACACACACACACACACACACACACACACATATATATATATATATATTTCTTTGCGCCATGTGTCATTACCAAATTCTTGTCACTGGCATGTCATAATTGAGAGAAAAATGCCGTTAGCTTATGTAATATTCTCTGCTATTAACCAGACTCTTCGTGTTATTTTTATCTTACTCCTTTGAGAGTATTTCACACCAGTATCAGCTGATGGTCTTTCACTGGAGTTTGTGGCAGCAAATCTTCTTAGGTCTCCAGGACTCTTCTCAGGATTCTGGCTGATCTTAACTGTGGAGTCGTTTGAATAGTCTCCACTCGTGTTCTTATTTCCAATTCCTCCAGTCCCTTTACAATCCTTCGGTGACTCTACTGAATTATAATCATAATCATTTTAGTCATTGAGAGTTTTTTTTCACCAGCGTAAGCAGATAGTTTTCCACTGGGGTTGGAATGACCACAAGTTTCCTCAAGTCTCCATGACTCTTCCCATTATTCTGGCCGATCTGAACAATGCTGTAGTTTGAACAGTCTCCACCCGACCCGTTATTTCCAGGTCCTCCTTTCCTTGTACCAATTCTTTGATGACTGTGCCAAGAATAACAATTGCAATTGGTATAATTGTCTCTTTCATGTTCAACAGTTTTTTTCGATTTCTTATCAAGGTCGAAGTATTTATCCCTCTTTTCGAATTCTTTCAATTTTGATCAGTGGTCCTTTGCGACAGCAAAGCCCTCAATTCTGCAATTTTTGTTAAGCTGTGGTCGTCCGGCCGAGATTTGGTGATCCGTTTGTATATCAAAGTCCCAGAGAAGTCGGTTTGTCTCATTCTTCTGGACTGATTCTGGGTTGTACATATACCATTTGGTCATAAGTTCAAACTTCAATTTCTTGCCCAATTCCCAGTGGATCACCTACCCGTCTCCAGTCGTTCCTAGTCTTAAATTCTTTGTGCGCTAATTTGCTGCCTTCACTGATTATGTGATTGATAGTTTCGTCTCCTTCTCCAAAAAACATACATCAGCCGTTTTCTTATATCTAATCTATTCTCGCTTTGATATGGTTGATCTTTATGGCGTTTTTTTGTGCTGCCATTAGAAGAGATTCACTTTCTCTCTTAAGGTTTCCTTTTCTTAGCCACGTCCACATTTTTTCGAGTAGGATGTCGTTTTTTAGTTACTTAAAACGTCCATTGAGTTGTTTTTCTTCCCATTTTTGTTTTCTGATTATTGTCGTTCTGCTGATCCTCGTGTCGTTAGTATTGTTTCTAGTCGCTGTTATCCGTCTTTCTCCATGCTTTTCTATATAGTCAACGCTGTCTTCAATGCTGAGAATTCCTTTTCCTCCCTCTTTTCTTGACACATAGCCTGTCAACGTCATATCTGAGATGCAAACCTAGACATTAGTTTTCTTGTTCTCTTGTCTATTTATTTAAGGTCTTCTCTGGTCCACTTCAAAAATGGTCCCAAGTATCTTACGAGGCAGACAGCCCAGGTATTTATCCCTTTGACAAGGTTCCTGTAATAGAGTTTTGTCTTCTGGTAATTACTGAGATACTTTTTTTTTTGATTTAAAAAAAGATCTTTACTTGTTTGATGGTGTCAGCTTCATTATTATTATTATTATTATTATTATTTTACTCATTTGAGTTTTTTTTTCATACCAGCGTTAGCTGATTGTTTTCCACTGGAGTCTGAGTCACAGCAAGTCTCTTCATGTCTCCAAGACTCTTCTTAATATTGTGACCGATCTCAGTAATACTATAGTTTGTATGGTCTCCATTCATCCTCTCATTTACCAATCCTCAAGTCCCTGTACCATTTCCTTGGTGACGCTACTGATCAAGTCTAAAACAATCGGTATCACCGCCACCTTCATGTTCCATAGTTTTTTTAGTTCTCTCGCAAGGTCTAGAAACTTATCTCACTTTTCGTTTTCCTTAATTTTTATCCTGTAATCAGCCGGAATGACAAAGTCCTCTGAACGGCAGGTTATGGTTTTTTGTTGGATATCATTAGGTCGGGTAATCTGGCTGAATTTAGATCATCCGTTTGTAACTCAAAATCCAAAAGAATTTTGGGCGTTCCTGTTGAAGTTTCACATCAGTTTTTGGTGATATTCTTTCACTGGAGTCTGAGTGAAAGCAAGTCCCCTCAAATCTCCAGAACTTTTCTCAGTATTCTGATTGATCTTAACAATGACATGGTTTGGATGTTCCCGGCTCATCCCCTAATCAAGAGTTTGGGAATCTATCTCAGCACACCAATTACATGTGGTATAACAGTTCTTTAACTTCTTTAGTTATATACGAACATCTAAGAATATGTATCTCTTGTCGTTTCGTCCCAGTCACCACATAACCTACATTTGCTATTTTGTTGCGTCTTATCTATTCTCGCTCTGATTTGATTGGTTCTTATAGCTTTGTTTTGTGATGCTATAAGGAGAGATTCCATTTCTCTTTTAAAGTTTCCTTTTCTTAACCACGTCGAAGTTTTTTCGTGTAAGATGCTATTTATTAGTCGTTTAAAGCACCGGTAGAATTGTTTTTTTCTTCTCATTTTTTTTCCTAGATATTTTCATTCTGTTGTCCATCGTGTTGTCAGTATCGTTTTTGATGACTGTAATCAGTCCTCCTTCGTGTTTTTCTAATGTAGTCCTTGAGTCTTAGTATCGATGCGTCAACACTGTCTTCGATGATGGAAAGTTATCTACCTCCCTCCTTTCTTGACACATATAGTATGTCAAAGACGTCTCTGGGATGTAATGCCTTATGCATGGTCATAAGTTTCCTTGTTCTTTGGTACATTTGCTCAAGTTCTCTTGATCACTTTAAAAATAGTCCCAAATATCTGACGAAAGGTACAGTACAGCCCAGGTATTTATTCCTTTGATAAGGTTTCTGATAGATAGTTTTGTTTCGAGTAGCTTTCTAGTTCTCCTGAGATATTCTTTCCTAATTTTTTTTTTGAAGGTGTCAACCTTCAAGATGCCCAATTAATTGTAGGTTTCGTTTTCTTCAAGCCTTCTAATCTTGTCTTGATTTGGTAGTTTCATTCTGTCAGTCAGATGTTGTTTGCCACTTTTCCTTGGTAGCATGGCATATTTTTCTATGCTGGATTCCATTCTTATGTCCTGACTGTATCTTTTTCATTTTTTGCAAATAGTTTGATATCATCCATGTACATTAGGTGATTGATCTTTTCTTGTCATCTATTAAGTTTGCATCCAGCAGTGCATTTTCTGTGTATTTAGTTAAGGGACATTATGGCAATTATGAATAGTAACGGTGATTGTGCATCTCCTTGAAATATACCTCTTTAGCTCTTTATTTCAGCTAAGTTTGTTCCTCTTGCTGTCAATGCCACTCTCTAGGTTTTCATGGTTTTCTCGATAAAGTTTGATTTCATGCGATATTTTGTACATTTTGAGGCAGTTTATTATCAAGCTTTGCAGAACCGTATCATATGCCATTCTAGTCAAGCCAGGTCATTGCTAGATCTTTCCGTCTAGTTTCATTTAGGATGTGTTGATCTATTTAAAGTAACTCTGCTGTGCCTCTGGATCCTTTGCGGTATCGTTTCTGTTCCTCAGGGAACAATTCGTGGCTTGTCAGCAAGTATTAGATCTATTCCCTTATTTCAGCTGTTAATGTTTTCCACATCATCGGTAGGTAGGTTATGGGTCTGTAGTGTTTTGGAGCAGTTCCTTTGATTGCACCCTTTTGGATCAATGTGGTCTTTCCTCTGGTCATCCACACGGGTACGTGTGCTCTTTGTAGGCATCTGTTCATTTCTAGAGCTAGTCTGTCGTGAATGGAGGCAAATTTCTTGAACTAGAAACCATGTATTCCATTATGGCGTGGCATTTTTCAGTTTGATAGTTTTTTAGTGTTGTTTTGAGTAAATTGATGTATTTCCGCTGTTGGGCCTTCTTCAAGCCCTTGTAATTCTTTAGGTATATTGTTTGTCCACTTGGCTCTTTCTTTAAGTTTTTTGGTTGCCATATTTTAGTGCAAAATTGTTCAGTTTCTCTTGTATCCGGTTGTTGGTATGTTTTATTGTCATCTCCTCCCAGTTGTTGGTAGAATTTTTTTTCGTTTGTTTTGGAATATCCTGTTTGTCTAAACTGTCGATACCTCCTTAATCTTCCTTCTTTCGCAAGTACTTTCTGGTTTATTTCTTCAAGTTGTATTGTTAATTTTACTTTTTGTATTGATCTTTCCTTTTGGCCTCCACATGTAACATTGTTTTTCTTTTGTTTTATCATTTTGGCCAGTCTTCGTAGGTTTTTTTTATATGCGTTTCCTGTCGAATTTCCCATCTTAGTTTTGATTTTTTCTTCATACTTTTTGGGGGATCCCAATTTTCTCACAAACTAACTTCGCCCCTCCATAGATTAATTCATTTAAGTTGGTTATATTATTCCTTGATCTATAAGTGAGTATTTGATTCATTTTATTTATTCTTTTCCGTCTTAACTGTCCTCAATTATATGTTTCTTTATGATGGTAAGGTCATATTTTCACGTAATTTTCTTTGGATTTTCTGTACTAACCTTTCGTTCTTGTGTCAGCGGTTTTTTTACTGGTAATGCGGTGTTTGGTTGTGCGTTGTTTGGTTGTATGGTGTTCCCATGTTAAGAACTTGGAGGTTCATTTCGGTTGAGGTGTTTTTCTTTGTTAATACCTGATGAGACAGGTACTATATTACTATCATTTTCGTTATTTATTTTCTGATGCATTTCTAGCATTTCAAGGTCAGAAAACCAACCTTTCTTTTTTATTGTCCTGACTTGATCGTCAAGTCTCTGACTTGTTGTCTGAAAACTAGCACATATTATTATTATTATTATTATTATTATTATTATTATAATATCCTTTTCCAGGTTTTTTACACGTGCTTTAACTCATATTTTATCTCAAAATTTTGAGTAACAATCTGTTAATTAATTTCTATTTATTGCGGAC
>CAUZXS010000946.1:95000-140967 GCA_963585895.1 Sepioteuthis lessoniana
TTTCATGAAAAAAAATATTGTTTCTTTCAAACCCTCTAAATGCATAAGAATGAATTTAATTTCAATATAGTCATATATCACCTACACAGTTTTTCGATGGTTGGCTGGTTCGTTTAATGACATATCAACCATTGTAGGTTATTTAATGCCAAATCACACACACACACACACACACACACACACACACACACATATATATATATATATATATATATATATATATATATATGTTTTCGTTGTATATTTCTCATTTGCTCCTGTCATCTCAACAATCACCCATCTATATTGTGAACTATTCTATATCCAAGTCCTGACGATGGTTATTATAACCGAAACGTTAACGTCGACTTCACATCATGATATATTCACCTATTTGGATTATATTTTTTCCTGCTACCTTCATATATATATATATATGATCATGTCGTGCCGCTAACATGGATTTCCCTATCTTTCTCTCGCCATTTGTCTCTATCGTCCATCGCTTCCGGCAGGTCTTTTAATCTACATCCTTTGTACTGAGCTGTTGTGGATGGTCTTCCCTCACTTACTCCTCCGTGTGAAAGGCTCCATAGTAAAACGTCGCTTCTCAGTTCGTCCTTACTTATCTTGCAGTGTTCCGCATGTCTTGTTCGTCTAACGTGTTTGCTTCTTACATGGGAGGTTGGTGGCCGTACTGCTTTGTGAATATTGTTTCCAGGATTTCTTCTGTATAGCTAGTAGTATTCTGGTGCATTTGCCGGCAATCTTTTTTTCTAAATGCTTATTCAGCGTTCATGTGGTGCATCCATATAGTAGTGATCACCGCTTGGATATATATATATATATATATAATGTTTGATTTTTGAAAGAATAGTACGTACGAAACAAGATCTTAACGAGCCAGAACACATTTGTTATTCCACAGTAAAATGGATTCTAATATAGTAAGAGATTAGACAGTACTTTTTGACACATTAAAGGAACTCGGGTAGGTACAACCACCCCGTATCAGAGTGGACCCAGGAGTAATGGCGATGAAGGGGTACTCTATATTTATAAACGCTCCAGGAACAGAGCATTATCATCAGCTGTTTTAGTATCATACGCAAGATATTCATAGTGAGGGAGGGTGGGTTATTTCCCCTCTGTAGTAATGTTCTCGGCATATTCTACGTCACCAGCAGACTGAATTTCTATTTTTGGGTGAGGTTTATATTATTAAATTTTTTGTTGTTGTTGGGATCTGCTATGAACCTCCACTCCATTTTTTTAATCCGTAAATTTAAAATTGTGTCTTGAATAATGAATACTTGAATGCATATATCCTAAAATTTACTTCGCTCCATTTTGTAGATGTAAATATATATATATCCATGTTGTGGCAAAAAAAAGTCATCTATATTTGAACGACTGATGTTTCCAAAGGTTAAGATTATATTTTGACCAAAAAGAAAAACAAAAATGACTTTCTAAAACAATCCGTGTGTAAAGCAATATAAGTTCTCAAATGCATCATGATCTTCGACTATCGACAAAAATAGAATTTTGTGACTTTACAGAATCATGGAGGCAAGATTAGATTAACAATTATCGTCGTAGGAAATAGAATTGGTGACCGGATATTAAATCCTTGATGGGGCTGTTGGTGTTTCACTTCATACTTACGTCCTTCGGAAAATGAGTAAATAGTTTGACAGACTAGGTTCTCTAGCCTTGCTGAGGAAACCAGTCTAGGAGAGAGATAACTCTGAATTTCAAATCAACTTTTCTCTATCTAATAATTGGATTTGAGGTTCATCATTCCTTTGGTGGAGGGCTGCTATAAATATTCAGTTTCACGAATCATTTCCAACAAATATAATGTTCTCGGTTACTGGAAAGTGTTGATCGAATATTTTCACAGTAAACCAATTTTTCACGCTGAAATTTTATGGAAATATTAGTTTCGTCCCTGAGAAATCACAAAACTTACGCAAACACAATAAAATAAGACCTCGAATGAGGCTAACAAATTATGCCATTATTTTGATATTAATACATTGTTGTCATGTTACAATTCTTATTACATTAGGTTTCGGTGCGAATACATTCTACATCGTCATCATTAGCGTTATGCCTTTTCTGAAAAAAAATTGTAGATACGAGGATCATTAAATAAGTTTCCAGATTTTTTTTCGCATGGGCACTTTTATTGATAGTACACACATGAAACTCTTGTCCCCTTCGAAGTAATCTCCTCCGGCTGCAATACACTTGTTGTAATTTTCTAACAACTTCTGGAAGGCCCAATGGAAGTCCCCTTGTGTGAGCGTGTCAATGACCTTCGTCACAGCCTCTTTAATCTCCCCAATTGTCTCATAAACGCAGCCTCTGAGCTTAGGGAATAACTAAAAGTCACAGGGAACAAGGTCTAGACAATAGGGAGGGCGAGGAACTGTTTTGATGCCCAACTTGGTCAAATACTCTGTGACAAGGATGGCATTGTGGACTGGTGCATTGTCCTGGTGGAAATGCCACAGACCCGATTTGAAGAGTGCTGGCCTCTTCCCTAGGAATCTCTTCCTGAACTCCCTTAAAAGCTCAACATAGCAACCCTAACCCTAACTCTTTTGCCAATCAACTCTGGTGTATTGACTTCCTTACTCCTCCCAAACCTCTCATCATCCCTCATAGACTCGCTGCCTTCCTTGACTCTCCTATGCCACTCAATGTTATATATTGACCCTCGACCAAGACGTCTATCAGGAGATGCACCTGTGTAAATAAGCGGAAGAACAGCGGAAGCAGGTGGATGTTAGAAAATAATATAACCAGGTGCCCAGGCAGTTCGAGTCAGTTGGAGATAGGATGCCGAAGTGAGAACCAGCTCCAGACAGAGGGCATTGGGCCCTTAGTGACCCCCGGTTTAGCAACCCAAGCCAGGATGCGAAAGAAGTGCTGCTATGGGCGAGGAAGAACTTAGGTCAATATAGCTGTCCGTCCTGTCTCCACTCATTTCTCACACACAATAAATATCACCCTTTCGAAAATAACATGTGAGAGATTTATATCTTTATAAAGAAGTGTATATGTTCGTAATTGAAGTCGTCATTATCTGTTAATCATGTTCCCGCGTATATTTGTATATGTATATGTGTATATGTATACCTGCAGTTGTATTATGGATATACAACTTCAAAAACTGATGATCGATTCATGCAAGATAGTCGGAAAGCAGTCTGAAGCATTCCATACGTATCTGTGGCATTTTTTCCAAGTTTAAAACAGAATTTTATTGCATATCATTCTTCCTCACCTTCAGATTGCATTTTTTGAAATTCACCAGCTGTGATAATCAGGCTTTAGTAGGGTGTATTCCAGTTGCTGCTGTAGTTGTTGATTTGAACCTGAAATCATAAAAATTGGTCAGTCATCGCATAAGATGTATAGCAATAACATACTAAATTCTCAAGAGTCTACGACAATTTTAAATACCTGTACAAAAAAGTCTGGAAACTTATTGAAGGCCCCACGTATATAGATACCATTCGATAAACGGTGATGCGTGCGTTAAAGTTCTATGGCATTTTCATTTCACATTCAAAAAGGAATTTAGACTCTGTGATCTGATGAATGATAGTGTCTTTTGCGCTAAAATATGCACTAAGGGTAAATTCAAATGTCTTTAAATTTACAAGAGTGGCAAATAATATAAGTATTGACACGCAACGTAAAAACGAATTGCTTGTGGGAGAAAGTACTACTTGTTATTTTATTCATTTCATTCAGCTGTGTCAGAGTAGAACAGCCATCCAATAAATATAACTTTGTCTTTTTTTTACTGTTTAGAAATACATATCAAGTTACTTTTTAATTCCATGAGCCTTTGTAGTTGTTTTTTTCTAATAAAAAGTAGTTTCTTTTCTGATGTATTTTGCTAGTATCGCTTACCTTATTGCTACGTATAGAAACTAGCTATTAAGTTAGATCCCTAAATTACAGGGAGGAATGTCTGTAGTGTTATGGATAATGTTCATGATATAGTAATGAACGATTTCGAAATCCCTTCACATTATGGCGTTCACTTTTGGTCAGATCAATTGGGAAAAGTATTAACACTTTTATCCTCTCCTCCAGTTATGGGTTAAATCATAAGGCAAATAATCTTCTAAACGGATGGCTTTGGCCTTTAATAACATACAAATTTGGTAGAATATTGAAAAAGAAATTAAACCAAACTAATCAAAATTGGGCTTTCGATCACATGGAAATCAAACCTGAGCGATAAAATGAAACGCAGTGTCATCCAGGCAGCGGTCGTGTCGATACTGCTATATGGATGCACTACTTGGACGCTGACTAAACGGCTGAAGAAGAAGCTGGACAGCAATTACACAAGAAGGTTGCGAGCAATAGTGAACAAGCCCTGGCAGCAACATCCCACAAGGCACCAACTCTACGGCCACCTACCTCCCATCACGAAAACTATCCAAGCTAGATGAACCAGACATGCAGGACACTGCTGGAGAAGCAGGGACGAGCTCATAAGTGATGTACTCCTATGGACTCCCGCATATGGCCAAACAAAAGCAGGACGACCAGCTCGAACATACATACAGCAGTTATGTAAGGATACGGGATGTAGCCCTGAAGACCTACCAGAGGCAATGAATAATTAGGAGAAGTGGCGAGAGAGGGTCAGAGATATCCGTGCTAGCGGTACGACATGATGATGATGATGATGACTTTTTATTCCAAATTCTGTTTCCAAGTCATTTCGATCGTTAGGCGTTTTTCACAACAGTTTAGTTTAGTTATATTTGGTTTGATTTTATGGCATAACAACAATTGTAGGCCGTTTAATGCCAAATCCATTTTTATACAAATGAACTTTACTTTTTTAAATAATTGATACATACAGAAACTATGTGAGTATACGGGATGTAGTCCTGAAGACTTGCCCGATGCGATGAATGATTGGGAGAAGTGGCGAGAGAGGGTGTGGGGGGAGTATGTAATTTTGTTATTTCAGTAGATTGCTCTCTAAATTATTCCCACCACAAATACAACACAAAAACTTTACAATCGCGCAAAAGAAATGGAATAGAACACAACGAACATTAAATAACAAACAATTTAATATGCATATAACAGAATATGAAAAACAAAATACATGATGTGTAAATGGCCTTTTGGAAAATAAAGTTTGAAGAAGAGAATAAATTTGTTGAAAGATGTGTGTATGTTCACGTTATCAGAGTCCGTAAATAAGTCGTTCTTACTTACATTAAGTTTATAGCGGGTTTTATGATTTGGGCGACAGCGTGTCTCGTTGATGAAAGAAAGTTTGTCGGGTTTTCCTTTTGAATATAATTCTCGGCCATTTGAAAAGAGGTCATGAACTTTAGTTGAGGAAGGAAAGGAATTGGTTGGACATAGTATCGGCTACTGGCTTAGTGGCTAGTGTTCGTCTGTGTCTTCGTTTGTGTGTAAGCTTGTGTCTTGTGTGTCTGGCTTCCTAACTCTGTGTTATTTATATCCTACAGGTGGATCAAAGAATCGCCCTAAAATTTTTGCGCGTAGATATTTATTGACCAATCAGATTTGTATTTTACTATTTTATTTTCGAGCCTAAATATTTTCTGTAGGTTCACTTCCGATCCTAATTTTCTAGAATGTTCTATTCCATGTTTTTAGCTGATTGGTTGAAAAATATAAAAATGTAATTTAGATGCTAATGCGGGTTTGATCCTAAATTTCTAGAATGTTCTTAAGTACGTTTTTATTGCTTATTTTAAGACTAGAAGATATTTGTATCCCATAAGGGTCAGGGATACCCGTGCTAGCGACACATGATGATGATGAATCAAAATTAGGTTAATGTTGAAACTTGATTCCAAGTCTAATGATCAATTTTATAAATGTTTTATCGATAGATAATTTTCTGCCGATCATTTTTTAAAAATTGTTTTGAATTTTGGTGTATTTCAAAAATATTTTGATGTTTTAAATTTTTTTTTTTATCTTAGAAATATTTCAGCGCTAGGTTTCTCAAGAATTTCCAACTTTCGTCGTCGGAATTCTTCAGCCAATTCAAAATCCCAGGTGTTATTGAGAGGTATTCTCTCTGGCATATTATTTGGCCTGATTATTCTTGGTGATTGTTTTTTTTTTTGTAAGGGATAATGCTCTATACCTACGAACTAAAGAAAGATTTGATCATTTTATTTTTTATTAACATGTCTTGGAAGGGAAATTCTTTGGAACACTTTTGACAAGAAATTGCCTAATGTATACATCAACAATCGATTAATTGAATTATTGGTTATTGTTTAAACAAGAAATCCAAGCTCATTTTAATTTCTGTTGGAGAAGGAAAGTTTGTGGCTATCTATTTTTAGTTTCATGGTACTCTCCTTTGCAGCTATGTACTGCTTGAATGAGTCGTTGGCTTTTACTGTGACTCTGTACAATACGTTTTCTGTGCGCAGTTTACAAGAAGGGCGCCTGCTTTTTATCCCTAGAGTTGCATTGTTTGTTGGGGTGACTGTGTCTGTGGATGGTTTCAATCTTTTTTCGTGTGGCTTTTCTTTTACCAATAGAAATTACTCAACTAACACTTCTTTATCCTCACACATCAAGCACCTAAAAGACATAAATATTTCACCCACCATCACCTGGGAAATACTAAAACTTGCACCCACCTACAGCATGACATAAAAACGCGTTCTTCGCCTCCACGAGAAACTACCAATTATTACTCACCCATTAAAAACACTTTGCTAAAGAAAGAAGTTCTATCAGAAATTCAATCCAAATGCTGACATGAGAACAAATATCTACTATCGCAATTTGCCCGATACAAATAACCCATCCACCATAACTATACTACCTCCACAGCAAAAACTCTCCGACTCTCCTTCACAAATAACCCCACAACATACTCAACGCTCTATTTTCCTCCATCAAACAACATACCCGACGCACTGTAAGTACCATCTTCCTCCATTAAAGCTTTATATCCATCTCCATACACCCCCAAAAGCTGTTGACATTATGTTAGCTATGTTTTCATGAGTGTTAGAAATACGTCTCTACACAGTGTATTTAACATATTTATTACGCTCACTCCACCATATGATAAATAACGTATACGTAATATAAGATTAATTCAACATAGACAGCTAATAAAAATTATTATTGCAATCCAAGACAACTCCCAACAGTTATTCTTACATCGAAGACCTATCATGCTAACATATCAATTGAAAAAATATGTTTTTTTGATAATTCACTGATGATAATTTGCTCCTTAGTTAAGATCATCACCATACACAAAAAACGACACAGCAAATACAAACATTTATTGCAACGTCTTAACACAATGTATTCACTATATTCCTTACGTACAATCATGGAATACAATGATGTATTCGTAATATAACATTAATTCATCATAACTAATAGAAATAATTATTGCAATCTAACACAAAGCATATTCGATCATAGAATACTAATATTGCATTATACTCCATTGTATATTACGATATTACATGTCTCATCACCTAAATATTTATTGCGTTCTGATCCACCTTAATCCTTCGTCTTGTTTCATACCGTATTTTTAGAGCAATCATCAGACGGAGAAAGCTGTCTCTGCTTGATGATTGCGGTCGCATATAAGCATCCATGCTATTGAATATATATAAAAGCTAATATATATATATATATATATTATATGATAGCTCTATCACAGATATTGGGCTCTCTCCAAATTATACCGCATATCCTCTGCTAAAAACACACGAAATGAGATTGTGACAGTCAACAGTGTTATATATATATATATATATATATATATATATATATATATATATATCAAAACATTCTACACATTTTGTGTCTATATATTTTTTGGTAATCCTATTGAGTTGCCGTATCGATCTGATGATATTCGGTGGGAATTGGTTACTAAATCTTCCATGATTAGTTATTTCTCAAGTACTTTTTGATGATGGCCCAATGTTGGACAGAAAGTAGTTAGGAAATAACTAATTATAGAAGGTTTAGTAACCAACTGCCCCTGGATATCATAAGATCGATACGGCAACTCAAAAGGATTAATAAAAAAATATATAGACAAAAATGTCTTTAATGTTCAATGAAATATATATATATATATATATATATATATATATATATATATATATATATATATATATATATATATTTTGAAGAAAAATATGATGATTATTCTATAGAGAAGTTCCTATTTTCTAAATAAATCCGAATGCTGGAGAGATTTTTAAATTAGGCATAACCGATGATATGTGGGGGGAAAACAAAAACAAGATAATTCTAAAAAGTGGCTAAGAAATTCCTTTGAAAGGAATTTAAATTAATGAATACCGCATGCATGTCATCACATGAAACGACAATGTTTTCTTTCATTTATAAGGAACATTATGTGCGTGAATAGATTTTAAGGAAGTAAGAGGTTGCACAGGTCATGAGTGATATTTTAGACATCTTTTCTTGGGTCCCTCAGCTAGGTCGATTCCAGGACATCTGGTTGTTGATCAATTGCAGTGAATGTCCAAGTCAAGCTTTGATGCGAGGGATGATATTGCCGCAGTGCTTTGAAGAGCGTGTGTGCTAGATGGCCTTTAATCCTACAAAAGATTTTAACCGCCATTCATTGACAGGTCTTATTTTTCATCTTGCAAATTGACTTGCCATATTCCTCATCATTTAAATTTGTTCACGGAGCCTTCATTTTCGCCGATTATTTGTCTATGAAGCTAATTGTACTAGACCTCATGTTAACGATATTATTCTTAGGGCGATATGTCATTATGAAAATAGAATAGGATTTGAAGAAAAAATATTGAATAGATCAGTGTATAACTTCAATTTTTTTAGGTGATGATGTGCGTTGCTAAATGAAATTATTTCAAGGAAGCAGGTTTGATTTCATTCAGAATTTCCTTACTTATTGAAGTTTGTGAGAGATTGGCCCATGAGTTAGCGTTCTCTCATATTTGTTGTGATATTACTTTATTTTAAGATATGACAATTTCTATTTGGGAAGGTTGGAAAAAGTAATATTTAGCAAGTCAATCAAAATAATGTTAGTTACTTAGATTTATTAGTGATTACCTAAGTAAGTTGTGAATTAATGTTTTTTGAATGCCGGTAAAATTCGGGTATTTCAAATCCAGATTTAAATTTGCGTAGATTTTCAATTTGAAGCATGATGAAATTCCTGATATCAGAAAAGTAGAATTTATCAAATAATTGTCTGATTTATTAACCGCGTAGGGTTATTTTATGCGTAGGGGTTATGGAATTGCATACTTTATATGTTAATTTTTACAATACTTTCATAGTTTTATCTTACGAGTTTTTAAAAATCTGCAGTTATATGTTATGGTTTATTTCTATCGAAAGCAGAGATTTCAGTCAGTTGTATGATTCAAATATTCCTGCCAAAAATTAAATCCTTTACACATTCCTATTTTTCAAATACCTATTTCTATTTGATAATAATTATTCATTTGCTCTCAGTAATATAGCTTACTGAGCCATTGATCGAATGGGTAGAGTGTTCGCTAATGTTCCAGGAGACCGGGGTTCAATCCCTGGTCGAGTCATACCAAAGACTCAAAAAATGGTACTTGATGTCACCTTGCTTAACACACATCATTATAAAGCAAGAATCAAGGGTAAGTGGAGCAATCCACGGAATGGAATAGCGCCCTTCCCTACTCCTCGGTGCTGTAGCTATTGAAAATGGAGCCTTTGGGTCACTCTCGACTAAGATCGCCAACTTCTTAAATAGTTTCAAGTAAATAATAATTATCCGTCCTGATGGTGGAATCTAAGTTACACCGACAAAATACAGTGACGTGAAGTAAGATTACTCCCACCCGCTAACAAATTTGGTATCCAGCAGGTGCTGGCGAATTTCTTTTTCTGGAGCCGTGGGCAGTGCGAAATATCCCTTCATTGACATTTTTAGCAGGTGCAATCGGACCCAAATTGGTAGAACCTATGAGATTAGATGTAACCCTAACAGGTACAACCACATTAGGTCAGAGTGGACCCGGGAATAATGGAAATAAAGGGCTACTTCACACTCTCTAGATCTCTAGAATTGGAGCCTCACCCTAAGATGAAGTTTAATACTCAGGAAATCCCTTTTCGGTTGTCTTCTCCTTCTACAGTGGACAATCGGCGAATTCTTAGCACCACTGATTGGTTGGTCAGTTTATTAAAGAATGTTTCGAGTTTTGTAGAATTTCCGGAAGAAAAGCTGGACAAAACCAGGTCCAAAGTAGAAGGTCAAGAAGGGGAAACTGCTAATGAAGCTTGTCTGGAAAAGTCGTGAAAAAAAAGAACTTTAAGGGTAAGGGTTGAACCTTTGTGAAAGACCCCTTTGTAAATCATAAGTGAAAACAGATTGTCTCTCAACGATTTTATTTAGAGTTTTCGAGGTGTCTGCGAGCTTGATGCCTCAATATTAGTAGGGTCTCCGACAGCGTAGGAAAGGGAATGCTGAATGTCGATTAATGTCGCTAGAGGGTCCGGACACGAGCGACTATTGACATGGCAAGTGGCCGAAAAAGTCTGCTAATGAGCCTGTCTGAGAGACAAGACGAATAAATAATGAAGACAACGGGAAAAAGAAAAGATAGAGCGAACACATAATAAAATATTAAGCAGGGAGAAAGGTTTAACTTGACCCGAAACTTTTCATTCATTCAGTCGCATTGTTCTTTCTGGTATTTTTAAACATTCATATTTATAATGTCTTCTATTGTTTCTTTTCTTTTTTTGTACGAGTTTTTTTAAATGTTTTTTGTTAAATCTATCTAGTTATCTATTGACTGAGAAAATATATTAATATCTATCTATCTATCTATCTATCTATCTATTTCTTCCAAGCTTTTTCTTTACATTTCCTTCCTTTCTTTTCTTTCTAGTGTAAATTACCCTGCAGGTAAAGTTTTTTTCACTCCTGCATATTTCTTTTGTTTCATTTGACTGTGTGAGGTCAGATCAATATTTGTCACATAACAAGCTATTTGATATTCATGATTAAGTCGTAAAACGCTCATAACGCGTCCAATCCATCAAATGCTAATCTATCTATCTATCTATCTATCTATCTATCTATCTATCCGTGTGTGTGTGTGTGTGTGTGTTTGTTTGTGTTTGTGTGTGTGGGTGTGTGTGTGAAGAACTATTTCATTAAAATAGTTTGTTGATTTTTTTCCCTTTATTTGTTTCTCTTAAGATATATAACAAGATAATAGATAAGAAAATAGTATTTTATCTTTTTTTTTATTTATTTGGGATTCATTTCTTTTAACATTTTTTAAAAAAGTGAATTCGTTCTTATATTCATTTCTCGCAATCCTTTTATTCAACTTAGAAACATGGACATGACTAACAGGAAATAATTTAAAGAGTTATTCCCCCTGTTTTACCCATTTCCACCGATGTCAAATTATTGTCTCCGAAAATGGTTGCCTTTTCCCTACGTCATTTAGTGCATATTCAACTTATATATTTATTCTACTTATTGTCAACGATTTTCTCATACTTGTGCCTCTTGGCGTCCACTTTATGCCAACACCTCCTCCTCCTCCTCCTTAATAATAATAATAATAATAATAGACATTGGAGTATTTTCTTTATTTTCCAATACGTGCTAGTTTTGGATTCCTCATTGTTCTTAATTCAGTTTACGTCTTCTTCTTCTTCTTCTTCTTCTTCTTCTTCTTCTTCTTCTTCTTCTTCTTCTTGTCATACCTTTTTCACCTAAGAGGCACAGGTCTTGGGAATATGCAGTGTGCTAACCATTTTATTTTTTGACTTTCGCTTCACTCCAAATTAGCATTGCTCCCATGCCGACGATACAATGGAATTACCGTTTTAATTTCCTCCGAGCAGTCAAAGTGCCGCCTCTATTCAGCGTTTTAATACAGTGAAAATCTTTTGCAGTAAGCATTTGCCCTCTCCCTTCAGTAACTGGACGTTATATTTTTGGATAACAGACAGCCAACAAAAAGAGCCTTGGAATACTCCCACTACCATAACAAAAAAAAAAAAAAGTATCTGAAAAGCATAACTTAGAAGAGGTTTACTGTAGGGTTAAACGTCACCGATTAAGTAACAGAAACACAAAAGGCAGATTCGTGAAATGTCATCAGTCTCACGCGAACGACGCACAACGAACAAAGCGTGAGGAAAGGCCGTTGGCAAACACTTTAAGTTTTCATTTTGTATAGCAAAAATTGTTGCCCAGTATATATCTGTCTATCTATCGATTTCTTTCTTTGTGACGTCATACCCATATATTTCTTTCTCTAACTGATATCTCTTTCTTAATCTTCACTTAGTTTCATATTTATTCTCTGAATCGTTTTACCCTTTTTCAGTTTCCTTCTATCCCTATTTATCTTTGTATCTACCTATCTGATTTTCTTCATATATATATATATATATATATATATATATATATATATATCATCTTCCATAGAAAATTTTCCATTTGCAAATCTATTATATTATTCGGACTAACATTGATAAACAGGTTGCAAGGGAATGATACTTTTTGCTTTATACTGAGTGGTAATTAACGAGAAATGTATAAAATGCTATATCGACTGTAAAAAAAAAATTCTAGAAATATTTGTATTTTAAAAAATAGATAAAAATTACTAAAATGTTATTTAAGATTATTCTTCGGATACGTTCTTGATTATATAATGGCTGATACATAAATTCAACCAAGGTGAATAATTTCTCATTTTTGCCACCTTAGATGCACATAAACGACCCAGTGACGGATGTATATTAAAAAAGAAAGAGAAAATATAACGACTTAAATGTATTCATGAATGGATTAGCATCAGGATATCATTATTCTTATTTCTAGATCTCTAATGTTAATGATTAGTTATGATTAAACAGCTAATTCTAAAGCTTGTGGCATTGCTGCACACTCACATACACATTCACACTAATATATATATATATATATATATATATATATATATATATATATATATATATATATATATATATATATATATTAATGGCGTGGTTAGCTGTCTTGGAAATGGACACAACAAACCGATTTCAAATACTGCACGAAGTTGTTTACACTCCTTTCAGAAACGATTTTCCTTTGCATTATGTGTAAATAGTTGGGCACACTGTGACTAGTTACCTTACTATGCCATCTGGTCTAAGGGAAGAGAAAATGAAAACTTGAACCTGTTAAACTCCTTTTTTAAATTTACCTTATGTCGCATATGGTTTGATCGCAAGGTTCAGGTATATATACATTTATACACGATTTGTATAGCCTGCCTCGGTGATAGATTCCCCAGGCAAACCTCTACGTCTTGCCATTTTTAGTGCGAAGGCATTTTCTATCATTAGATCTATTGACGTTAGTAATACGTAATTAAAGCAGATTATGGATAGATATAACGTAAATGTATCCATTTGCATGACTGCTGTGACAATTTTGATGAAGTCGAAGTCACTATCGGATAATCCAACCATTGCTCTCGTGTTTTTATAGAGCAACGTTATAACGCTGACAGTTTCTTTAGAGATAGCATATGCAAGAAGTATCAGTTCCATATTTCTTCGGTAAACAAAATTAAATGCTTTGGAGTAATAAACAATTAATTGTGCTACCTCGAGATTTCTGCACTTGATCCTTCGATTATTCGACAAATAATAAAATCTGAGAAGTTCTAGAACATTTTCTTTGCAAATCTTTCTGATTTTTCCTCCGAATATTCAAACTTCTGTTTTGATACGACTGATAAATAGAGCATTAGGAAACATTTGTCACTATGGTAATAAAAAATATGCCTCTGTAATTCTTTGTGATTTCAACGTCTCCTTTCTAGGTGAACGTGGGGTGAAACTTTTCGTCTATTTCTCTATTTGGCTTTGTTTCTACATCTATACAACTCTCATGGATGCAGTCAACGCAGATGATAAAGTGCTAGTTGCAATTGTACCTACAGAGACCAAATATCAGCCAAATAGAGCGGAACCGGCAGAAAATACATTGGTCTTATATAAAATTGAATTAATGTAATATAAATAAGACGATGCCATTTTCATATTAAACGACAACCTCTAAAATTTGTAGGTCATTTCACAAACGTTGGCAGTATTCTCTAATCTTCTGAAAGCCAAGTCAACACATGTATAATAAAGGCATTTAATACTGTAGCCAAATTATTGCCTATTAGGTAATCTAATACCTGATAAAATAAAACAGGAATTCTTCCCAATGATAGTCATACCAGAATAATAGTATGGCTGTAATACCTGATATTAAACAAAGTGCTTGGAGAAAACTTTAGATGAGAACTCCACAAGAATGTTATATGCCGTTTTGAAGAAATCCTGGAAGCAGCATCTCATAAAAAAGCAGCTGCATGGCCCCTTACCTCCTATCTCAAGTCCATCCAACTTAAACGAGTAAGAAAAGACTAGAGAAGCAGGAATAAACTAACTCCCACACCTGCTTACACCGACCAGAAAGATCTTTATAAATCAGCTCAGCGTGGACACTGGTTGACGTCTAGAGGGCGTACTAATATCGATAGATGATACAGAGAAAGAGAGAGAGAGAGAGAGAGAGAGAGAGAGAGTGTGTGTGTATGCTTGCTCCTAATGAAGTTATATTTAATGCTCAAAATGCGTATTCATAAATGTTCGGGTCATGATTCTATTTCCTTCTTTTGTACCGCCACTTCAAACCGTTTCTTCCATTTTATTGGGTGTCTTCCTTTTCTAAAAGCTTACATTATTCACATCTTAATTCTTGTTACAAACAATTTTTCAGTGTTTCTTTACTGTTTCTTCTACGGTAGATGTTGAAACTTTTTCTTCTTGTTTTTACCAACAATTAATTTTTATTATTTTTTGGCCTTTTACTCATTCGAATTCTAATTTAGTTTTTATTTCTTATTGGTTGTTTTTTCATCGTTCATAACACCCTTAATGACGCTTCTATATAATGATTGTTTCTCAGATTTTGGCAAACTTTCTTTCGTTTTTAAAGGAAACAATTACTCTTTCATTTTATTTTCATAACTCTCGTCTTTATCTAAATGTTTATCGTAATTATTAGACTTCTCTACATGTCATTTGTCAGTCCCCCTTTTCATAGAACAAGTAGAAGAAAAGTCATCATAGAACAAATGAACATGTTTTTAAGAGATTAGGTTTTGAAACTTCCCAAACTTTAAAAACACATTTTTTCAACGAGATTTCTATTTCAAAAGGAATGTACAAATGAGATCTGTATTTTTGTGTAGGTCACGTTACGTGAAGGAATTCCATACATTTTTAATGTATAGATTAATGATTTTCTGAGTCGGAAAACAAACTTAAGTCCCTTTTCCTGTGACATTTTCCAGCAAACAATATCAATGCTAGAAATATGAGTTACTGTTCTTATATTTGTAGTGACAGCAATAGGAATCCGGGAGCCTTAAATATCAATCTTCCTACGACACTTTCCTTTAATAAGTCTTAACAAAGATATAGTAAATAGTTCACAAAATCTACTCAGATATTTGTGTTCCAAATGTACATATTACTGATGATTTTCAAATAAGATATGATTCAATGAATACATAATTCAAATCCATTGTCGCTTTTTGGAATCATTGGTAGAATTTATGATTTATGTATGAAATGCCATGAAATCTGGATCGTAAAGCAGATTTACTCCACATATCAATTCTTACAGAGATACACTGCAGATCTGGCCAGCCAATCATAGTCATTCATTATACTGCAATATAATTAACTCTTCCTATAAATACGGTATACAAAATGGTTTTCAATATGTTTCAGGTTTGTTTTCAAATTAGTTTCAAATGTGTTGCCAATATGAATTTAGAATATTATCATTAACACTCACGTATTTATCATCACTGCAATTCTCATTATCATCATCACAAGCAGACTCAGCAATACCAACATCACAATCATTTTAATCTCTGATGGAAATATGGATCTTTTAATTGCAAACAAGGATTGTAATATAATTTAATAAAAAAATAAACAATAAAAAACTATAAAATTCGAATTGAGTTCGAGAATTGTATTTTTTTGGTTCTTCGGAATGGTAAATTTAGATGAATTAAAGATAAAAGTAATCTTAATTTTAACATTAATGAAAGTGAATGAATAAGAATGCGTGAGGTGACAGAACCCTTTTTGTAAAGTATTTCGCTGTCGTTTCCTAAATAAGGTCATGCCACGTCAACCACCTTTCTTCGAAAATGAACTAAGTTAAAAACGTCAAGTGTAAGGACATAAAGCAAAACACTACAGCTTCACTCTCTTTGGACCCCCTTTTTTTTTCATATCCACATCGATTGCTCCTTCTGCACGAGACACATTCCTCAAATAAGGTTTCCTAGTCGTGTGATTAGCACTTAATCCGGATAATTAGATTAGCGTAGACGCAGGAAAAGGAGGCAAGTAGCATTGCAATATCATCATCAACATCACCTTCGGCTTTTTATTTTTCATATTTTCTGTTTCTTTTGACTTTTAGTTCGGCAATTCTACATCTACACATTTACTGAGGAATTTTTCTATTTTTTTCTGAAACTTTTTGAGATTTTCTTTTTAAGTCATCCAACTTTTTTACAAATTCAAATACTCCTTTTTCTATTTATATTTTTTCAGTTTTCCTTTATTTTCATTCTTTATATATATATATATATATATATATATATATATATATATATATATATATATATATATATACTTCAATTACATTTTTTTCTTTTCATAATATTCTTTTTCTTCAATTTTTGTAATATTATTCTTTCTGAAGTCTACTGCTTGTACAACTTTGACAACTGATACTTTTTGCTCTTCGAAAAATATAGAGTTTAATATTTTTTTCACTTGTCCTTCTTTGCATGTTTCTTCATACCACAGTATTCATTCATTCTTTCATTCATTATTATCATTATTATTATTATTATTGAATTTTTCTGGACAACCTATTCATCCACTGATGACTATCATATTAAGACTTTAGAAAGTTTTACGAATAGCCTTTACTACCTCAGTCATTCAACTCCGCCCCTGATGTCTCCTGTGTTGAATACCATCTGAAAAGTCGTCAACAACAGACGATAGAAGAAATTATCCAAAGACTGGTAATTTTGAAGGTATTTAATTTAAATGATTAAAAAAATGTAGGATATTTACAGAAAGCAAAGCTTAGGTTAATGTGACAAAGATATGTGCTCAGGCGTAAATATTTTTTTCTATCGAGTAACCTTTTACTTAATCAGTTTGATATGTACTATTCCAAGCAATGATGTCCATACTTGAAAAATATGAGAGCTTGAAAATATCATCTGTAGGATAAAGAATGAATATGACTAGAACAGAAAATTCTGGTGCATATTCGAGATATTTTGTTTGCCCAATATTATAAAACTATCTTAAAGAATAAAGTAATGTCTACTCCAATTTGCGATTTGATGATAATTCTGCGGAGCCTCGTTTTAGCAATCGATCCGATCTTTATCATTTATTAATGGAGATAAATATAAAATTGCAGTCATAGAGTACTCCATCTTATTCATAAATCTATTATCTTTCGGCAATTTACTACAATATATTTTATATAAGTAGGATGCAATTCTATATTGAGATAATTGATTGAAGACCGAATGAGATGTTTGAAATTGATGAAGTTTCTTTTTCAGGCATACAGAGAATATGTGTCTCTTTTACCGACTCCGAACGTCAGGGGAAGCAGTAAATCTTTTTTTTATCTTAACCTTCATGAATATGACTGTTTAATTACTTACTAATAAATATGCATAGATTTTCACTTTTAAACATCACAAAATGATTAGCCTTCATTGTCAAATGTGAAAGTATCAGCTTAAGTTTATCATGTGATATTCTGTCATCAGACAATTTACTCAAAATATCGTACGTTTATGCTCTCCACCAAATTGATTTTTGCACTTGATAAATTGTTGTATACAATATAAAACAGATTACATTGGTCGACAAAAGTTTCGCTGCAGAGGTAAAAACGTCTGTTATAGACTAGATCGAATGAACTGATAACAATCCTCGACTTAGAACTCTTCTCGAACTTCAGAATTTTGTAAAATGTACATCATATGTCACCAGTAGGCATATAAGCAGTCCGTTTTCGATTCATTTGCATCTAACCCTCATTGATAACTTCAGATAAGTAAGAATACGCGAAAAATAGAATTTGACGCATAGAAAATTGATACAAAACCGAAAACAAATATTTTTATTGGACGGGGTATCCGATTACAGACGTCGAGAAGCAAGTTCAGAGCTCAACTGAATCCACTTGATCTAGGCACATCCAGCTCTTGGCGAGCGTCCCGGGGCCTGTTCTGGACTTCGGTCCGGAGCGTGGCCCTGGAAATGGAACAATGGCAGACTTGGGGCCTTTAATTAGGCACCTAGTTTCGACTAGGCTACCTTCGGGTGGGCGAGCTGCATTTTTGTCTCCTTTGTCCCCCTTGTACGGCACTAGACCATGCGTCTAGTTTAAGCCGCAAACTGGCATACGTGCCCGGACCCACATTTGAGTTCGTGAAACTGCTTGCCTCATCAGGCTCACATTGCACTAAGTGAGCCGATGAGCAGCACAGACAAGCAGGGTTCGAGTCTCGGCTCGTTCCCGACCTCCCCTCCCCTTTATCCCCACTTTAATCGGCCTTCGGGCTTTTGACCTTGTGTCAAGTCGTGTCAGGTGGGAGGCAGCGACAAATAAAAAGGCACATGGGATTCATTCGTATTAAATTTTTATGCTTTTTTGCATCTCATTATAATAAAAACGATGCCGGTTTAGTAAGCAGCTATCGAGCCGTGCAGCATTGTGCTAAGTACCCGATCAAATGGGGTCTTTCCTTCGGGCAATACCAACGCAGCAAAATGAATTCATCGTCTTGTGCCCCAAAAATGGAGAATGCCGACGAAATCAACCATTTTTTTGTGACAACGGGCATGAGTCTCGGTTTCTGCATTGCCGCCTTCAATAAAATAATCACGTGTCACGTCCAGCATGGTGGGAGATTGGATAAATATCAAGCTAGCAGTTCAACAAAGAACAGGATTGCTTTTTATTCTCATCTATATATTTCTATTTAATCTGGGTGGGATAAAGGAAAAGTAGCAGCTATATTTCAGTGATGGACATTTGACACCAAAGGCGATCCGAGCCAAATATGATAGATAATTACGGTTGATTTTACGGACCACCTATGCAAAAATGTAGCATCTCTAAAATATGCAATTTAAACGGTATTGGTCAACGCTTTAACTAATGAAAAAAGAACGAGAATTGGAGACTCTTTTCCCTTAAGATCTTTTTTTATATTTTCCTTTTACTTTTTAAAGCAGAACCGATTGTAATTTCAGTGCATCATATTTAAATCATATCTCTCTGTCTTGGCATCAACTATATTCCTAATAATCTTTTATGAGTTTAAAACATTGTCTATGCTGATTGCCGATTAAAATATAATTTAGATTTTACGGGTGATGAAAATTTAAAATGATGATGTTAATGAGTTTTAATAATACTTACATGATTTTCAATGACAATCAATGACTTAGAATTTACGAACAAAAAACTTATATTTTTGCAGACTACTTTTGCATTGTTATCCATTGTTCCATAAAACATGATATGAACATATTTTCATCTTTTTTGGTCTGGATTATAGATGTGGGATTGTATTATCTTCTTGTGTGTCCTTGTAGATATTCTCAATTATTATTCTGGTGTGTTGTAATGTTTAGTCAAAAGGGATTGCTATTATTCTTAAAGGTTCTCCAAAACTAGGATGAAAAGAGTTTAATTTTCTTGCCCAGGAATTTATATGTAGGGTTCTATTTACTTCTTATTTATATTCATAGATATACTTTCATTTCTAGGAAAAATTATTATTATTAAAATTCACTTCGATTAAAATAACAAGGAAAGCATAAATCCATGCATTCTATCTACATGAATATAATTGAGATGAATCAAGTTGTAAACTGTAATCGATTTGAGCTTCTTCATATATATATATATATATATATATATATATATATATATACATATATATGGGGGTGGCGTGGTCATGTGTTTATCAGTGTGTGTGTTTGTGTGTGTGTGTGTGTGTGTGAGAGAGAGAGAGAGAGAGAGAGAGAGAGAGAGTTAGAAACCTTTCAAAAACAGCTCCGTGGGAAGCTTCCTGCTTCTCTTCTTGGAAGCGAACTTGAAATTAAAGCAGAGTAGAAAATAAGGTAAACAAATAAAAAGACAGTGAAGATGCGACGTTCTCTTTGCCTGAAAAGGAAACAAAAATATGCAAAAACAAGAAACATATGTAAAAAATAAAAAATAACAAAAAAAAAAACAAACAAAAAAAACACAAGCTGAATAAATACAAACCTGAATAAAAGAGTCAGATTCTGTGTCGAGGGTAAGGTGGATATATGATCGGACCAAACATAGAAAATAAGATCAAGAAAGATTCCAACAACAAAAAAAAAAGTCCAACGTGTAACGTCATAGGCATTGACGTTAGTTGTTTGATTTTGAATCAGTCAAACGACTGCACTGGCCCACTGTACAGACATGGGGGTGGGTGTCTTGTGTAGAATGACTCATCACCAGTAACTTAAAGTTTTCTTATTTCGTTTCTTAGAAAAGTGACACGTCGATATTTTTTTTATCCCTCCTGCTTGAATGAAATTCAATGTAGGAATGAAATTGAATGTATGTGTTAAAATTGGTGGGAGGCTAACCTAGCATCTCTTTGTTCTTATTTTCAATTTATCTTTTTTTATGTCTTTCTTTTTTGTTCTGTTTTTTTTTTTACATATCTCTAGAGTTTATTTCCTTATTGACATCTATTGGAAAAAATGCCCAGAAGGAATCGCAATGTTTTAGCACGTTTGGATAAACCTATAAAAAGAAAATAAGAATTTTAAAAAAGCTAAACAAAATGGTGTTTTGCGAATGAAAATTTGTTCGGAAAGAAGTGTTACGAGATGTAAAAAGAAAAATTGTCTAAGATTTCTTAGTAGGACACACACACACACACACACACACACACACACACACACACACACACACACACACACATATATATATATATATATATATGTATATATATATATGTATGTATGTATGTAAAAAAACTGTGTGTGTGTGTGTGCATATGTGAGTACGTTTATCCGACTTAAAATTCATGATGTAATATTTCTTTTAAAAAAGTTTTCATTAGGAAAGCTCACAATTTTATTTTTTTTGATCCTGGAGACCAGAGTTTAATCCCAAGTTGAGTCATACCAAATACGCTAAAAATGGTACTTGATACCTCCTTGCTTAAGACCCAGCATTATTAGGCATGTATCAAGGATAACGTGCAGCAATCCAGGGAAAGAAGTAGTGCCCTTCCCAACATTTCGGTGTTGTCGCTATTAAAAAAGAGCCTTTGGGTTGTCCTCGACTTGGGTCACCAACAACAACACTATATATGTGTGTTTGCATGTGTGTGTGAGTGTCCGTTTTTTTTGCGTGGGATGTTTTCGAGTGAATAAACTTAAGATAAATTTAACATGATAGTTAAAAAATCTATATCTATCAGGGAGGTTTTGAATTACCAATTTGTCTATATAAGTTAATACCAATGAAAGTCATCTAATATCAAAAACACAACTACTTTAGAAGCAAAATATATTTTGTTCCCTGACTAGTTACGATAAAAAAAATCATACTCATTGTGTGCATGTAGAGAGAATATACCGTCTTTGTAACGAGATTGTTTCTGGTTTCAAGTATTTTCTACTGGTATCAGTGAATTGTTCTAGACTTATCATTATAACAAGGATATCGAATGCTAAATCAGCATTCGATATCCTTGTTATAATAATAAGTAGATAGGCGCTTAAACAATGAAGTGATATATTATTTATTCATATATTTATCCCATTAGACATTTAAAAGTTAACCTTCGTAAATATAAAAAATATATATAGAAATGACAAGGTAAAGATGGTAACATTAGTCGAGGGTGAGCCGAAGGCTCAACTTTTAAAAGCTACAACACCGAAGAGTATGGGAAAAAGCTACTCCATTCCGTGAATTGCACAACTTTACTTTTCATCCTTACATTTTAATCCTGAATGTTAAGCGAGACGGCGTCAAGTGGCATTTTTGAGTCTTTGGTATGATTCAACCTGCGACTGGATCCCGGTTACCCGGACTTTTAGCGAACACTCTACTCATTATATATATATATATATGTATATATGTATATATATATATATATATATATATACATATATATGTGTATATATATATGCATATGTATATATATATATATGTATATATATATGTATATAACTGTATATATTCCTATGTATGTATATATATATATGTATATATATATATATGTATGGAAATGTATATATACGTATATGTATATATGTATATATGAGTGTATATATATATATATATATATATATATATATATATATATATATATGTACATACATGCATATATATGTATACACACACACACACACACACACACACACATATATATATATATATTCTAGTATTATAACAATCACCTCCCCAACTCACATTTACTTACAGAGAGAGACTTTATAGCATATCAACTATCATTGATTAATTGGGGGAAGAAAAGTAGACCCATAAAAACACACAAACACGCAAGAATACACACTACTAAAAGGAAAAAGAAAAGAAAAGAAAAAGTGAAAGTGAAAGTGAAAAACAGCTCCAGCAGAAAGGAAAATTTGTCTCTGTTTTTTGAAACGAACAACAAACCTATGAAACAGTTACCACTATGTAACTCAAAGGTAATTGCTGGCAATCATTTTCACTGCCTAAAGATAGGGTTAAGGCACTAGAAGAATGTGTAAGAGCAAAATAAATGACTTTGAAAAAAAATTATTTGTGGACCAGTTCCTTTTAATATATATATATATATATATATATATATAATTTCAAGAAAAACAATATTCGGTCACGTTAGGATTATAAGTTTATTTCCATCCTGTTTAGAGCATTGATATGAATCAAAACCCTAGAATAATTTTTTTTACTTGACTTCATCTGGATGCAATATGGAAATAGAATAAATTACTACCAGATAGTGGGGATAGTCAAAGGAAGGAGAGAGAAAGAAAAGAAATCCATTTCAGTTCTGTATTGCTTTTACCCATATAAGGATAGTTCCGGTCCTTTCTCGATTCAGATTATGACAACTGCAAAACCAATAAAATTAACAATTTAGCAATTACAGTAATACATATCCAAATTCCAACCATTTCTAACAAAATTATCAATTTTAATTTTAGTATGTTAACATTTTTCTTTGAAAGGTACCAATACCCCAGGCGTTAATGGTAAAAAGTTTTAACCATGTTAAAATATTTATATCAATTTAATAAATTATAGTTAAATATTAACTTTGACTATCAACTCAAATTTTAACAGTGTATGGCTGTCACCTTCTGCATTTGTGGCTGTCTAAATGTGATTTAATTTTGAGAGTACTCAATATCTGTGATAGAGTTATAATATAATATTAAATAAATATATATTAGTTTATTTCCGTTTGTGTGTGTGTGTGTGTGTGTGTCTGTACGGTTCATGTTTTTATTTAACTTAGGTTTGAATTTGTCTATAAAATGTCGGTTCTTTATTTGAAGTAGCCTGTAATCATTGTTTTGATAAATAGGCATAATTTTGAATTTTCCTCTGTTACATTGGTAAAGGTGTTTCGAAACATTTAATTTTCTGTTTTCTTCTATTTTGATATTACTCTTGTGTAGTGCTGTCCTTATATTGAGTGCCTGTGTTGATCCTATGTATATTTCTTTGCATTCGTTACATTCAATTATATATACTACTTTTTTTGAGTTGCAGCTAAAGTTTTTATTTATTTTGAATTTGGTTTCGGGGTTTTTTGAAAGTGTAAAATTTACCTTCTATAATTATATCACATATTTTTCATCGTTAATTTTTGCATTTGGTAACTCCTTGTGTGGTGTTTTTTTTTTCCGAATGTAGAAGATGTGAGTATTCTTTTCAGATTTTTGGGTTGTCTCTGGTTTTTAATTATTTTTGTTGTGTCTTGTATTTATTTGATTTTGTCTTTGTTTTCAATTTCTTTCCAGATTTTTCATTATTTCTGTAAATAGTTCTGGATTATTTTTGTTGTAGGTTGCGACGTATGCTAGGGTTTTTTCGTTGTTGTGTTTTCTCGGGTTCCTTAATTCTTTTGGGGGTATTTTTTCTGCTAATTCCAAACTTGTATTCATTAGTGTTGTTGAATATCCTCTCTGGGGTAGAGTTGTGGGTAGATCTTTGAGACAAGTTTTATTTTTTAGATTTTTATCGGTGATTATTGTGTGCATTCTACGTGCTAATGTGTAAGGGTTGGATTTTATACAGTTTGTGGGGTGGTGGCTTCTGAAGTGGAGGTATTGTTGGCTGTTGGTTTGTTTGTGGTAGATATCTGAGATGATTTGGCCATTTACGTTTTTATAAGGATGTCTAAAAATGGCAATTCTTTTAAGCTAGGTTCCATAGTAAATTTTATTTTGGGGTGTAGGTTTTGTACTAGGTCGTGCAATTCGTTGATGTCCCCCCGTGGGTATTTTTAAAATATGGAGCAATCATCCAAATATATTTTCCATGATTTGGGAAAATCTTCTTTTATGTCGTTGCCATATTTTTTACCTATTATTTTATATAGGTTTTCTTCTTCGCTAGTGTTAGGGTAGCGTATCTGCGACCTCTGTTTGGATGCCATTTTTAATCTTTCTCTGCTTGATGAGTATCGTATAAAAACGGCAAGAAACCAGTGGCGCCTTTCTAGCAACACTGAAGAGTTGTGATACAACGAAACAGTCTGTCTGTGGATGAAAATACGTATATACATATATATATATATATATATATATATATATATATATATATATATATATATATATATATATATATATAGTTTGGGCATCAATTCTTCATTGATACATATTTGATTGAACATTGTAGACATTTTTGTCTATATATATTTTGTTAATTCTTTCGAGTTGCCGTATCGATCTTTTGATATTCAAATACTATAGATCTATACGGCAACTCGAAAGGAATAACAAAAAAATATGTAGACAAATAATGTCTATAATATTCAATCAAATATATATATATATATATATATATATATATATAATTTGAGTAATAAGTTAGAATGGTGTATATAAATGTAAACTTTATTAAATCCGTTATCAACATAAATGCATATATATATATATATATATATATATATATATATAAGGTCATGCTCGTTGTGTTATGGGGATCGTCGAAAAAAATGGACACGGTGACAAGATTTAAAAACCTGGATGAGACTGCTTGCATTTGACATAGCACTAATGCCCTTGGAAGAAGTGTATATCCAATTATTCTTCTTTCTGCTTTGGGTAATTATTTGGGCAAAATGGAGTCTCTAACGTTGGCACGGCAACCGATGTATAATCTGGTATACTCTGAATTTAATATTGCTTGCAATGAGCCCACATTCTTAAACACAAATATTCATACATACATGCATATATATATATATATATATATATATATATATATGAATGTTTGTGTTTAAGAACCCGGGCTCATATATATCTATCTCAGTATATATATATATAGAGAGAGAGAGAGAAAGAGAGAGAGAGAGAGAGAGGAAGAGAGAGAGAGAGAGAGAGGAGTGGAAGTATCAAAGATTAAGAATGTTCTATGAAAGATACAACATCAAGGATAATTTGGTTGGTTGTATTTTAGGGCAATATAAATCCATTTTGATTATTAAAAGACAAATCGTCTTATATCTATACGTTTAATATAAATAATTTGTAAAATAATGATTTGTAGATAACAATTTTTAAACGAGTTTGAGATAATTTGTTATTATACATCTAAATAGTTTTAATCATTGCTATGAAATATTAATAGTTCACTGATATTAATCATCTATTTGTCACCAATCAAATGGTTTAAGTATAGTAAATGATAGCACTACCGCTTTGGACTAATGACAATGAAGGAATACGCCATATTTCCTAAATTTCTCAGGCAAGAGCCTCACCATCAGATGCGCTTTTGCAGTGGTTTACCCCTACTTAGAGATGGTTTCAGCGTATTCTACAGTCCCAACCGTCCAGTATCCTCAAGTATAAGAATTATTTTTATTCCACAATGTTAAACGGAGAAGAATAAAAGAGTAATTAGGTATAATCCACAATACTATTCGCACTCTGAAGATGTGTTGCACCATTCTATCAAATAATATGCATTCAGTATGGACGTTCCGGTTCAAACATCACCTCTTCGTTTCCATGGCTCGTAAGTAACCTCTAACCCTTAGCAGTGGTGTTTTTTAGAGTTTTATGTATGGATCAAATATGTTTGAGATGCTGTTTAAATAATTTTTGAACAATATAAATGTACTGGCTCTTAAAGTTATATATGGTATTTAAGTATTAATTGTTTCCTGTTTTTAAGAAATGTGAACTATATTTGATTATTTGCTAATAGTTCGCGTTAGATAGAAATAATTGGAAATCTCTATTTGCGTTCGAATTTGCTCAATCTAGGAAATTTACTTGATACCATTTCAAGGCTTGAAGATTATTTGTGTTAGAATTAGATAATTGCTTCTATATAATTCTTCCCTAGTTATTTAAAACCATGAATTTACTTGAAAACATATTTGTTTGCGACTGATTATTATCAAAGTGGAACAGTTACTTTAAGATTAATTACTAATAAACAAAAGAAAACCTGACTGGGCCTTGGATAACTAAAAAGTATTGACATTATATGGTAACAATCAAACAATGAACGGTATAACCCTCTTTAATATTGCTGTTTCATGTATTATTATATGGAGTATATTTACGAAAATAGGCCTTATCATATTTATTATCATATCATAAATCATAGGGCTATTTAGATATAAATCAGCACATCTGCTTGATACTGGATTTAAGAGGGTGATATTCTTGTATACTTGATTGCCCAAGAGCATCAATCAACAAAAATTAATTTAGATCGAATATATATATATATATATATATATATATATATATATATATATATATATATATATATATATATATATATTGGCAGCATTTTTTCATTAATACAAATTTTGTTTAATATAATAGAAATTAACTGTCTACATATTTTCTTGTTGATCCTTTCATATTGCCGTATTGATTATATAGTATTCGGCGGGGATTGATAGATATATTTTCCATGATTGTTTATTTCCTAAGTACTTTCTGCCCGACTTTGGGCCATCATCAAGAGAAATGTATTACAAAATTGATTTAACTCATGTATTTACATTACTACTTTGTAAGAAGAAGAACATCTGGGCCGTTGCAGTGTGTAGAGGGATAAGATTTCACTATTACTGATATCCTTTCAATTGCATTCCATTCCTTCTTAAGGCGTATGTTGATATTACTTTCAGCTGATGAAATTTTGCAATCGAGGTAAGTATACAGGTCTACAAATTTAGATCCATGGTAACAAATCTAGATGAAAACTACGCAAGAATATTTCGCATTATTTTAAAGAAACCCATGAAACAACACCCCAGAAAACAGCATCGGTACGGCCAGTTACTTCCCATCTCATAGATAATTTATATTCGACGAATAAGACAAGCAAAGCACTGCTGGAGGAGCAAAAACTTAGTTACATCAGCTATTGTAATTTGGTTGATCTGCGAAGAACGTTGGATCATAAAGACAGATGACGAGGAAGAATCAGTGAACTCTACGCCTTCAGAACAATTTGATGAGGATGATGATTTGTATATATATATATATATATATATATATACAACGATAATAAATATATATTATATATATATTTAATCCATGGAAAATATTGTTCTGCAACCTAAGGTTTCATGAAGTTTATAACAACATTCATCAGGCAGTTAAGAAGATGGAATGAAATTGAAAATCGAAAATGTGACAAAATACAGATAAAAATCGAAAATGTGACAAAATACAGATAAAACGCCGTTAACATTTCGGTTATGTGTGGTTGTAAGTATGGGCGTGGGTGTATGTGTGTTTTTAAGTTAAGTCAGGCTAGGAACGTAAAGTGCTGGTTATAGCTAAAATGGGTTACGAATTTGTATACATTTGTTTCGATATATTCTTTCGTTGACAGTGGGACAAATTATGTATATATATATATATATATATATATATAGAGAGAGAGAGAGAGATAGAAAGAGAGAGGTGTGATAGAAAAAGAGAAAGCATAAAGAAAGACAAGTTACAACATAAAAATCAAAAATGGGATAAGTTGAAGAGAAAAAGTTAAAAAAAAAAAAGAAGGAATACGAAGAGTAAGAATACTTTCCTTCATCGATTCTTGGCATTTGTATAAGTAGGCATATAGAAATAATCAGCTTAGTTATAAGTGGCTGTCTCGTGGGCAGGACTTACCCACTCCAGTAAAAGTGGTATGAGCTGGGTTTATTCACCGGCGCCTGAAGCACCCTGGAAGAAAGAAGACTTTTTTTATGTGCCTCCGAACACAAAGGCCAAGAAGTTATGAAGAAACAAAGACGAGGGAGAAGATAGAACTTTTAAAGAGAAAAAGCAATAAAATGTAGTGAAAGAGGAAAAAATAAGTAAAATCGTAATTAATGGTGTCTACTTACTTAATCTATTTTCTTCAAAGCTTCGAGTGAAATTGAATAAAGTCTAGTGTTACCATAACAACGAATTTTCTCACTGCTCTGTTGTGAGAGAAGATAGCGGGATTTACGAAGTACGTAAAATATATCGAGACTAAAGATACACTAACCAAAACAAGATATGAACCGTTGACGTTTTCAAAAAAAGTCTTTTTGGTTACCTACACAAATTCTATATTGCTTGGAAGTTATATTTTGATATTTTTTTTATATCCTCCACAGCCTCCTGTAATAAATTTGGTTTTTAGGTAATACTCATTAACCAAACACTAATTATATTCTAAATAGAAACAATAAATAATTGATATTGAATCATTTAGACTTGGCCAAGTCATCTAAACGCCATCATTTAGTGTGTAAGATAAGATTTAGATTTTTAGATTTTAAAATTAATATGAATAAATACTCAGCGTTAATACATTTTTATCAAAACTAATAAACAATGGTACATCGTATTTATGTATTCTATAAATGTAGTTTTCATTTAAAGAGTGGTGGATACTAATTAGATTAATCTTGATTTATTTAAGAAATTTATTAATAATCTTTTGATAAGAATATTAATGTTGAGATTAGCCAGAATTTTGCATGTTAATAAATTTAACTGGTTTTATTGTCATATTTAAAAGATCATGTTGTTATCAGCATTCAAAGTGATCTTTAGTTTTTAAGACAAATAATGATTGTTCTTGGTCTAGTTACATGATGCGTGCTCAGCTTTCCATGTAACACTTCAAACTAAAAGGAATAGGAAATCGAATATTTCAGCAGGTTCTTTCCAGCAAAATTGCCAATACATTCAAGTCTAATGAAACGAAAATTTGGCCTAAGAATAAAATAGAATAAAAAACAGAAGCTTCTGTATTTTCAGAGAGCGTGTCATCAATTATCTTCTTAAAGAATTCGTCATTCAAGGAGCTAATAAACTTATCAACAGCAGTTCATCTATCAAAAAACAACTTTTTTTAACCTCAAATGATCTATTCATTCCAGAATCGTTTTTCACGGCTCACCCTTTCACTGGTGAATTTGAGTCGTTTTCAACTCTCATTGTTGTCAGTCGAGAGCAAAGATCGATGAAAAGAGTTGAAGACTATTAAGGAATGCTGCAATGAATAACAATTTTCAAAATTGCTTTGATGGAATTCAAAGAAGGAACGACGACCCAGACAGAAAATAAGCAAGATCGTAACGCTTGAGCCTCAAATAATTAACAGCTCAAGAAGAAACATAAGATTGATTTGAGTTAGTAGTACGAAACATTGAGCATTCAACTTTAAAGAAGACTTATCGCAACTGTAATCATCCTTGGGAATAGATTTGGTGATCCCAGTTCAAATCCTGGGTGAGATTTTATACTTTCCATTTCGGACTAAAGCCAATGTGAAATCCTTTCGTTTTCTCCAAACTATCGGTAAATGGTAAGACAGACTGGGTTCGTTAACATTGTTTAAGTAAAAATGTCTTGAAGAGTGTTAACTGAATACAAACTACCTTGACTTCACACAAAAATTGACCTTTTCTCACATCTTGTCAATGATATATACTTCGAGTAAATATATAAACAACTCAAACATCAATGCATAAATTTACTCTTTGTTTTAATATAAAACATCTCATTAAAAATAGCGAGAAATCCGTTCCTCTTTTCATGTAATCTTTCAAGATATCTAGATTTTAAATGGCCAACACATTATCATCATCATCATCATGTCGCGCCGCCAGCGCGGATATCCTTGACCCTCTCTCGCCATTTCTCCCTATCATTCATCGCCTCCGGCAGGTCTTCAGGGTTACATCCTGTGTCCTCACATAGTTGCTGTATGTATGTTCGTGCTGGTCGTCCCACTCTTGCACATCCATATGTGGGGGTCCACAGGAGTACATCGCTTATGAGCTCGTCCTTGCTTCTCCAGCAATGTCCTGCGTGTCTGGTTCGTCGAACTTGTATAGTTTTCGTGATGGGGGGCATGTGTCCGTATAGTTGGAGTCTCGTGGGGTGTTGTCGCCAGGACTTGTGTAATACTGCTCTCAACATTCTTGTGTAATTTCCGTCCAGCCTCCTCTCCAGCCGCTTCGTAAGCGTCCATGTGGTGCATCCATATAGCAGTATCGACACAACCGCTGCCTGGAAGAAACTGCCCTTCATTTTATCAGTTAGGTCCGACTTCCATATGATCGAGAGCCTATCGATAGCTGTCCATGCCTTCGTCAGTCGTGTGTCGATGTCTTTTTCGGTTGATGAGACGCTACTTCCTAGGTAGGTGAATTTGTCGACTAGTTTCAGAGAGGCTCCGTCTAGTGTGGCAATGTTGCCCGTTTGGTTGTAACACATATATTCAGTTTTGTTTGCATTGACATGGAGGCCAATGCCAGCTGCGGCTCGTTCCAGACTATGACTCGTAACACATTATACCTTAGAAAAACAATTTTTCTAAATGAAAACACTATAACATACACCTACTTTTTGCCAGGGAGTTATTGGTTTAGATACACTGGAAAATAAAATATGTAAGAAAATTATCGGCAAGGTTTCTCCTTAACCATTCCAACATTATTTACTTCAGTCTTGCAATTGTAAGTTATTCTTAAATAAGAATCCAAGTGCTGTTTGAGATTTTAGTACAATATATTCAGCCGATATATATATATATATATATATATATATATATATATATATATATTTCTCGCAAATTCTTGACAATTTTAAAAGGCGTTAAGATATAGGGTTTGTTTTTGTTGGTTTTTAATGTCATATAAACCTTCAATGGTTATTTATTGCCAGTTGTTTCTTTGAAGAAGAAGACGAGTTGTAGCATTAAACCTATAGCACATGGTGCTTATTGTTTTTCATATGTTAAGATATCCAACCGCCGTTTTACATTTAATACTCAAAGAAAATTCTAATGAATAATGATGTGGTTTCAGGGCTTGCTTCCGCTTCCCATCATCCTCCATTCAATTTGCATATCTTATTTGGTTGTAAATTAAACACAATGTTGTCAGAAAATTGAAAAATGGTTCCTATTCGTAATGTCGAGTGATATTGATCATCCGTGGTGAAGAATATCGGTGTGTACTAAGTTGAAAAACTTGAAATCTATTCAGTGAAGCTTCTAATGTCTTTAATTTTTTTCGCCAGTTGCATTGGTTCTAATGGAAGAGAATAAGTCATAGCAAACTGGAAAATGAATAGAAAATAATCTGCGGATCAGATGAATTCATTCAATACAATGCAGGTAATAAGGATTATTCCATTCATGGACACCGATGTGACTCAGGTTATTCTACATTTTTATATGTGAGGATGCTTTCGAATTTTTCCTCCATTTCGCAAATAAATCCACACTGACCTGACTTATATTTCTATGGAAATAGTGTTAATTGCCTTCAATCTTCTCATGTTCTAATAATGCTCTCAGTCTATTATTTAGAACTCATTCAAGAGAGTAAGGGCATTACTTTTCCCCTTCAAATATAGTTTACCGTAACAAATCTATCTACTTTAACGTTCACTGTAAGTTTCCTTCATTTCCAGTGCGATGTTCATCTGATAACTGATTTATCTCTAATATTATTTTCCGAATGGAATTTTATATTCCTACTGAAGTGGATTTCGTCGTAGGAAATTGACACGGTGATCAGGGTCCAATCCTCGACTAGGCTGTTTGCATTTCACATAGCGCTGATACCCTTGAGAAAAATATGAACTAAACTATTCTCCTTTCAGCTAAGGGTAAAATAGTATGACAGAGTTGCCTTGGTATGGCAACCGTTCCAGGAAAAGAAAAAAAACTCTGAATTCAAAACATGTTAAACTCTGCATAATATTGGCCTTGTGTCACATCCTATTCATGCTGATGGGATGGTAAATACATACAATACTTTATCATTAACTTTAATCAAAAGGAACCAACTTTCGTAATGATATTAAAAAGAATAGTTATTCTAATGAAGACCATACTGATATTGTAATAGTCGCAAATCCTTTCGGTCCAGCCGCTTTCTGTAGTCATAATGAACTGAATGCTGATATTTACAAATACTTAAAAAATAATGTCATAATGCTTTACCCTTCAAGAGCTCTTTTAGAAAAGTGCAATTTATTAGAGTATCACATTGAACTATTATTTGTTATTTCAATTCTAACTGCAAGTTATTTTATTAAATGGTTGACTAATAAAGGAAAAAGAAAAAAAGTGTATCTTTTGTTAAGAGTTCAGTTTTTCAAGTGATTCAAATAACTTAAGAATATTAATTGTCTTATATTTCTTCTAGATTTCTAGACGATCATCTAAGCTTTCCCATCGTTTAGACGATCCCTTCTCTTCTGATGATTCGTTCAAAATAACGATCGACTTAATTAATACACGTAAAAAAATTGCGTAGTTATTTGTGTATGTTTCATCTTTAGTTTTGTCAAATATCAGACATTTGAATCACGTAATTGTTTCTTTTCTTTTTACTGTTTTTTTATAATTGACAAACTTTGAAGAAAATTTAATTTGATAAATCAATAACTTCAGTGCCTAACCATACACTTTCTTTAAGTATGAACCAATAAGGAAGATTTGATTTAATTTAAAGAGATTATTTATCTCAGTTGAAAAACAGTAAAATCCTTTTATACAATTTGACGTAAGAGTGAAAATTAAACATTTCATAATTGCCAGTCGTTCTTCGTTTACAAAAACACAAATGATGAAATTGATTTTTTTTCTTTTTAGTGAGATTTGATTTCTTCTTATGAAGTTAGGAACAAAAGATTAAACCGACATTTCATCAAGAAAAGACTGTTCAAAATTCGAATATTATTTACCGAAATCTAGATAGTATCGTTAGATTGTATTAAGTAAATGATAGTTCTAATACAGTTAAAGATTGCAAAGATCTTTCTATCTATCTATCTATCTATCTATCTATCTCTGATAATGATTCCAACAAAGACCTGGATATGCATTGAGAGAAAAAGAATTTAGAATCTAGTTTGTTCTTAAAACGTTAAAAAGTCAATTATCACATTCAATCATTTGTACAAACGTATTAATGAGAAATGTCGACACACTAGGCAAATAAAAAGATATAAGATCGAGTGAGTCACTGATATAGATTCCAGCTCAAGAATTGGATTGGAAATTATCGAATTTAAAATCAGTGATATTAAACGCATCTTAACTAAGAAAATCCTCTTTTTGAGGAAACGAGAGAATAAAAAGAATGATATCCTGAATCCAGACAACGACTATGGTTCTAACGGTTCATGGCAAAAAAAATATCACAATGGATAGCAACATTAAGAAATACTACTATAACTACCAAATTTTTTATAGTAGTATATAAATTTACTGTCCAATATAATCACTATCATTGAGTAGATGATGTAGCTAGAGGAAGAGAAAGGAAATTATCAACCTATCACTATCTTTCTCTCTCTCTCTCTATATATATATATATATATACACACACACACACACACACACACACACACACACACACACACACACACATATATATATATATATATATATATATAGAGAGAGAGAGAGAGAGAGAGAGAGGGAGAGAGAGAGAGAGAAAGATTTGAAAATAATTCGTACATGGCTACGGGCGAGTTTACCTAGATTTCACCAAACGGCTCTTCGGGATTGCTCCAGCAAAGTGAAGCAATCCTGAAGAGCCGTTTAGAGAAACTTAGGTAGAATCGCTCTTGGACATGTATGTATTATTTCCATAATATTAGCTCTATCTCATATATTGAGCACTTTATTACGTTTAAGCTTAGATAATTCTGTTGGTGTGTTTTTTTCTTTTGACTTGACATACGTGTCTTTAATTAATTTCAGGTAGTACGTGTTTTTTTTTTCTTTTTGTTTTTTTACAATGTTTTTCCTTATATCAGTTTGCAGAATGTGCATTGTTGTACAATCTGGGTATTTTTCACACCAAAAGAATTATAGATTAGATATAAAGATTGATATATATATATATTCCAAGTAATATAGTCTCTAGATATTACGTTTCGTTCATTAACAAGGATCATAATATAATAATTTTTAAAAAAATCTTGAAAAAACGTAGTTTTTCCGAGATTGTGCTGGCATCATGTATAAGAACGCAAATTATTTCGGGTCTCTAGTAATTTTAGAACGAAAAACATTTGAAATTATTATTACGACTATTAAATGCGTTATATCAGACAGTTTGAAAATGTCACAGTTGGGTGTGAATTAAATAGTGGTTCTAATATATTAAAACAAATAAGCTGTTATTTTGAAATCAATGAATATTGAGGTTAAGCTTATTAAAGTCTATATTGATACAAATGAAGAAAAATGTTTGCGAGAGAAAAAATGATGCTAAAAATCTTTTCTTTGTTTGAGTTCTCGGATGATTGTGGAAGCAAGCAGAGTCGGTTGTCGCCTGTTATGTTGATAAATAAACATGCGAGCATCTTTAAAAATAAAAAATGTAATTTCTCTCAAATTGTTGCATGACACGCTTCATGTTCAAAACATTCTCTACAGTTGACTCACAAATATAATGATTTTCAAAAATCTTACTGGTAATGATATAAATGTATATCCCTGAAGAGCTTTTGTTGTGCATTATGCTAAATATGTAACTAATTGTTCTTTCATTTAATTGGATATCTAATATATTTATTTGACTAAGTTTATACAAATGTTCCCATTATCCTCTATTAAAACGAATGGCTGAATACTCATTTAAAAGAAAAAATCTTAAAACATTCTCAGGACCCAAATAAAATCATGTACATAATGATGATTATTATTTGAGTTAAAAATGGATTATATATAGTCTATAAAGACTGGAGGAGCTCGTGGTGTAATGGTTATCGTCGTAGGAAATGGACACGGCGACACGAGTTCAAATCCTAGACGAGACTGATTGCATTTCACATAGCACTAATACCATTGGGAAAGGTATGAACCCAATTTTTCTACCTCCAGCTATGGGTTAATAGTAGGGCAGCCTTTGTGAGGCAACTAGTCTAGGAGAAGGAAAACTCTGAATTCAAACCAGTTAAACTCTGCTTAAAAATTGATTTTGTGTCAAATCCGGCCCGATGATTTGGATTTAATGAAGATTGCGACAAATAAAAAAAACAAAAAAAAAACTCACGATGAAAAATCAATGGCAAAAGACCTGAAACGCATAAGACTGGAATCACGACAGGTCTCATCAGCAGTTTCAAAAGTTGGCAGTGTCTTCCTATCATTGACGACTCTAGACCCACGACAATTCCACCATCCGGACCACTGGTTATGCTGTCGCAATTGATGAACAATGTCAAGAATGAAAGAATACAGGAAAAACGAGGATTTTTCGGATTTTTTTCTAATGAATTCTACATGAACATTTAAAAAAGGAACACAAATTTATACATAAAATAAACCAGTAACGAATAATATATATACACACACACATATATATATATATATATATATATATATATATATATATATATATATATATATATATATGGGGAAGGTGAAAATTTCTATCTAAGCTATTTCATATATAAAGGGTAGTTTGAAAGAAGACGCAAATGTTTGTTTTTTTTATTTCGTTTTTTTGGGGGGTGGATGGGGGAGTTAAAATTGCATTTCTTTCCTAAAAAGATGCGTTGGATACTGCCAAATTACAAAATAAAAATCCTGTGATTAAACTAATAAATTCTGTAAAAAGTCCTCGGTTAACGAATGTTACTGTTCAATTTTTTGTAACCTTAAAATGTAAAAAGAAAAAAAAACTTTGGAACATTTTAAGTGAGCTTAGATTGAATTAGTTGGGAACAAATAGAAAGTTAACAATTAAAGTGATTAGAAAGAAATATATTTTTCTTGATATACGGCTTTTGTTTATATATATATATATATATATATAAAATGAATCAGAATGCAAATGCATTTTCCGAACTGAGTTCGAACCCGATAGTTCAAATGTATTTGAGAGGAGCATAAGTCTCAATATTTCCTGCTCTCTGGTCTAGGATGACAAAATGTCTTTTGACTTGATAGTTAAGCTTATAGTTGAGTATACTGCTGGCAAAATTATTATTTCATTTCTATCTTTTCTTCAAAAATATTTTCAGCAAAATTTTATAACCTTTAACAGACTCTTTCATAATATGAGTGTTGTATCTATATATGATAATCTTTCTCTTTTTATTAAGAAAAAGTATGTGTGTGCGTGTGTGTGTGTGTGTGTGTGTGAGAAAGAGAGAGAGAGAGAGAGAGAGAGAGAGAGAGAGAGAGAGAGAGAGAGAGCGGTATTTAAAAAACTTTTTTCGTTTTCGGAATATTCCATGTATAGATGGATTAACATTCCATGATATATTTATTAATCACCAAGGAATTTTTTCCTATTAGGGCATTTCTCAGGGTGAGTGGAGCTACTCTCCATGCAACAGGTAACAAGCTGTGTTGGGTTATATGTACTCAAAACGAGGAATGTTCTCCGATCTTTTTTATTCTGTAATATGAGAAGTGTGCATAGGATCACTAAATTCTTTTTTCTTTTAATTCTTTCATTCATCAAAAAAACAGTTTTTAACGTTTATTTACTCTCTAGTTTGTAGAAAGAAAGGAGCTCGTAACTTTTTCACAAAACAGCTTTTAAAAAGTTTTACTTAATCGATTTTTTTCGTATATTTATCTTATATCATTAAAACAGAATTCATTTTCTTTGGTTTTTCATTTTAAGATTCTCTTTAATCTTTCATTTTCATCTCGATTATCATTTTATTGAACGATTCTTTCATTTGTTTTTTGTCTTTCGAAATGTTTATCGTCACAGCATTGCAGATATTTATTTATTTGTTTGTATATCACCCAGCTTAATATATTAAAGTAATTCTTTTAAGTATATTTTTTCGACTTTCACTAGTCTAAAAATCTTTGCATGGACATTATTGATTTCTTACTTTTCTTTTACATTTCTTTTGAAAAGTTTTATTTCTCACCTTATAACTATATCTCTTCATCCATTCACTTATTTCTTTTTTCTTTCCTTCTCTACTAGACTTATTACCTTTTTTTTGACATTTTTCCTGTTTTCGTTTCTTGTTACATACTTTTTTTATTCTTTTCTTTATTCCTTTCTTTAATTTTTTCGTTCAGTAATGATTCTTTCTATTTTCTTTCCTTCTCTCATTTTAAAATTCATCTACCATTTCAAAATTTTAATCCCCACTCTTTGCTTTTTGATTTTTCTTCCACTTCCCGTTTCTCTTTTTTTTTCTTTCAGAAGTTATTTTTCTTTCTTCAATTTTCGTATCTTCATCTTCTCGATTAAATAATTTACTTTCTTCATATTACACATTTCAATTAACTTCTCTTTGCTTCTATTTCTTATTTCATTATTCGATCTTTCATTTTTGGATTCTCTGTTTCTTTTCTCGATTTTGTCATTTTCTTTTATTCAAAATACTCTTTATATATTCATCTTCCTTTCTTTCTTAATACCATTATTTCTGTATTTCATTCTTCTTTTATTTCAGTATAACTGATTCCCAGACTGTCAGTAAGAAACCATTTTCTATTCACTTTCCTACCCTGAATTACATTTTCCAAATACTCTAAACTCTCTTGGCACGATTCTGGTAAAAAGTTCACGCACTTTCCAAATTTCCTCTAATTAGGAAACAATTGCAAGAACAAATAAAATAGAAACCAATTATTTTATATTAAATATAAATGCTATTAGATTTCGCCAATTTTATTTATCGCTAAGTGGTTTCGCCCGCAAAATATCTTTTTTTAAGATTAAAGAAAGAAAAAATATTATAAATATACTGAATAATAAAATATTGCCTTGTTATATCCTCCTAAAACGTGAGTACGTGTGACTTTCCAGTTGTATTAGTGGAAAGCCTCATGAGACTTTAACATCATAGCAAGTTGTTCTCATGGCACGAGGTTCCTTGACTCTCTCTCTCTCTCTCTCTCTCTCTCTTTCGATCACTTTCTCTCCCTCTCTCTCTCACCATGCGTCTCCATTATATACTGCTCATAGGTAATCTTCTAGACTGCATACAGTGTCAGCACCAAGCGATGTATATAAGGGTACGTATCCCGCTTCCCACCTATCCAGAATTAGGTACAAACCATTTTAGAGTGAGGACCACGCTCGAATCGACACTCATGCGTTGGGGGTGAAAAAATGCTTGACCCCGTCGGCATTCCTGAAATGGGGCGCCTCAGACGCCCAGCAATAGATCCAACCCTGAAAAACAGGTAATGTCTGGTAGGACGGCTCCCTGCGACCAAATTCACCAGGACAAATATAACTACTCGGCACGAATGCCAGATAGTCGTCCCGAAGACCTGGGTTGCCCAGTTAAGCTGATGTATATACAGGCTTATTGATCGGTCATCACTCGATGGGTAGAAGTTCATACGAAAACATCACTTCTCAATTCGTCCTTACTTCCACGGCGCTGCCCATCCTGCATGACTTGTTCGTCTTACTTGGATTGTGAGAAGGGAGGTAAGTGGTCTTACAGATGCTGTTTTAATGGTTGTTACTTCCTGGTCTTGTTTAAAACAGCATATTGCATACACCTTTAGTTCCCATCTAACTCTTTTCCCATGCTTTTCGTCTGTGTCTAGGTTGGGCATTCTTATGGTAGTACATACATAGACACATTATTGTATATATATATATATATATATATATATATATATATAATCCAAGGAAAATAGTGTAAGACGTAGACTCTTAAGTAAATATCCATTTGACTGCTCAGTACCAACGGTTATTAATTTTATGAATTATATATATATATATATATATATATATATATATATATATATATATATATATGTGTGTGTGTGTGTGTGTGTGTGTGTGTGTGTGTGTGTGTGTGTGTGTGTGTGTGCCTATAAAATATGAAAAATACAAAAATGTATTGAATTATTTCTGAACACAAAGCAACGTTAACCTTAATCTTTTATAAAACCGTCTCCCAGGCAATGTTTGTACGCCATTTTATGATGCCTCATCCAAAATATTATTTTCAAATTAAATGAAAAACGAGAAAATCATTTACATTCTATTATCATTAACAAACTGTCTCAAAATCTATGTGATTTCATTCGTATTTTTTAAAATTCTTAGATGTAAAGTATTTTCTTTAAAATGAAAAATATAAACTTTATCCGAATAAAGAAATCATATATATATATATATATATATATATATATATATATATATATATATATATATAAGAAGAATTTCCCAATTTAATTATTGTTTATTTTTGATGCATATAAATATTCATAGATAAGACTGATTGTATATATTCGTATAGAGTGATAAATTTAGGGGTTAGATCTGTAGACTAATTGGGGAAAAATAATTTTACACGGATATTATTTTTTAACATGTTTTCTTTGCTAACACATGTAATTTAAAGAACTATGACAAAAGCACATTGAATATCATACATCGGGAATTTCAGAACGTTTTTTTTTAATCTATGTATATTGTTTTCTTTTATCCATCAATCTTTATATGAATATTTTGAACCCTGGGTTATATATATATATATATATAGAGAGAGAGAGAGAGAGACGAACACTGTACTCGTTAGGCCATTATATATATATATATATATATATATATATATATCGTGCTCGTCTATGCTCCAGAAGAACAGGGTTCAATCCTAGGTCGAGTCATACCAAAGACTCAAAAATGCTACTTGATGCCGCCTTGCTTATCACTCAGCATTATAAGCCAAGGGTGAAGGCTAAACTGGAGCAATCCAGGCAATGAATTAGCGCCATCCCATACACCTCGGTGTAGTAGCTATTGAAAAGGGAGCCTTCGAGTTACCCTCGACTAAGTTGACTAACTTTACTTTTATGTATAAAAGCTCTATCATTGATACTGAGCACTGTTTAAGATTTCCGCAAACTTTGGTCTATTATTAAGTGATCTAGTGATAACCATGAACCGCTGCTGTATATAAAATTTGATTAACTGGTACAGGCACTTTGGATCTGCTTATTTTATCTTTCATATATCCAAGTCTTCATACGATTTGTTTAACTGTAAGAGGGAATGAATTCAGAAAGGCTCCGATTTTTTCCCCAATTACTTTTGGTCCCAGCTGGGGTCATCTTCGTGGGAACTGTTACTGATATAACAAATACAATGACAATGCTTATATATATATATATATATATATATATATATATATATATATATATATATATATTACAATGAAAAGCAAGTAAGAAAGGAATTTACTAAAGACAATACTGATCACAAAAGTAAGTGGAACAATTTGCAGGAAAAATTGTTAAAGGCATTTTTGAATGTGGCCGCTACATTCGAAGTTGATCGTGTAAAAAGGGTTTTCCAATCTTCATTCATAGAGGTTGACAGTTGACTGCAGAAGAACTAATGGAGAGTAAATTTTCAAAAATTTACTTGAAGAATGCAACTAAGTAAATACTTAAGAAAATGGGTCTCAGGACTAAAAATCTGTCAAGACGTTTATAACTTCATCTCTCAAACACTAGTTCCCTTTCTCTTCCCCTTTAAAACACATTCGTGTCGTTCTTCAAAGGATAGAAAAATTATAACTGAAAACCTCTAAATTTTTGAAGCTCTATATGATAACATAGACATAAGATCAGTGGAGCTTGATAACTTTCAGTTTCTCAGTCATTTGACCAGTGGATAACACTGTCCAATGAACGCTTATGCGAGAAACTGACAATTACTAAGCTCTGTTGACTGTTTTCTTACACTATACTAGCACCCCCCACACACACTCCCACACACACGCGCTTATATATATATATATATATATATATATATATATATATATATATATATAATTGTAAATGTGGTAATACACACACGTACACACTCTCGCACACACTCTCTCACGCACACAATTTCTCTCACACATACACATACACACATATATATGTATATAATTTCGTACGGAATTAGAAGCTAATCAACCATAAAGATTTGTATCCAGATATATATACTTAAATTTTGCTAAGAAATAAAAAGTAGAAAACAAAAATAAATATAATACTTTTTCTAACCCTCGAAGCAATTAAATTTTAATGACGTGAAAAGTCTCTTCTCCAATTCTTTCTTCCGTTCCTCTTTTCCCTTCCGCTTGTGGTTATCGCTTTCTTTAAGCCTCTTCACAAAATCCTTCATTGTTCACTGATGTCTTTTTCGGAATTTTTTCAGATTAATTGTCAATCCGTCATTATATTTCCTTCACCTCCTGCGTCAATTTGCATCGTTTATTATTCGACCCATCTGTTCTAGCCTAAACCTTAAACAAAGTGGCGTTCTTCAGGGACTTGCGTGTTGAAGAATTCACCCACTTTGACGAGTCATTGTTCCGCTGCAGTTTTGGTATTTTATTTAAATTTTCCTTACAATTTTCAATTTTCTTTCTTTCTTTCTTTCTTTCTTTCTTTTATATCTAATTTCTTGCGTTCCTCCTTTATATCGTTATTATTTTATTACTTCTCATTGGAGAGCTTTTCACAACAGCGTTAGCTGAAGGATACTCGCTGGTGTTTAAAAGACAGCAAGTCTCCTTTAGTCGCCAGGACTTTTCTCGGTATTCTTGCTGATCTTAATGCTGTAGTTTGGATGATACCACTCGTCTTTTTATTTTTCAAGTCCCTTACCAATCCTTAAGTGACTGTACCAAAAACACCAATTACAATTGGTATAAACGTCGCTTTCATGTTCCACGGCTTTTTCAATTCCCTTGCAAAGGTTGAGGAACGTATTCCTCATTTCGCATCCTTTCAATGTTTCTCTGTGGTTCACTGGGACAGCAAAGTCGACAATTCTGCAAGTTTTCTTTTTTTTAGAGTTGTTTTTCTTCCCACTTTTGTTTACTGGTTATTGTCGTTCTGCTGATCCTTGTGTCGTCAGTATTGCTTCTGGTGGCTGTAATTAGTCTTCCTCTACGCTTTTGTATGTAATATATTAGTCGTTGTATCGATGCGTCAACGCTGGTAAGTCCTCTTCGTCCCTCTTTTTTTGACACATATTCGGTCTACATCATCTCTTGGATGCAAGGCCTTGTGCATGGTCATTAGTTTTCTTGTTCTCTGGTCTATTTGTTTGAGTTCTTCTCTGTCCACTTCAAGAATGGTCCGGAGTATCTTACGAGGGGGAGATCCCAAGTATTTATTCTTTTGACAAGTTTCTGCTAGAGAGTTTTGTTTTGAGTAGCTTTCTGGTTCTTCTGAGATACTCCTTTTAATTTTTCTTTATTTTCACTTGTTTTATGGTGTCAGCTTCAAATATCCCTAAGAATTTGCATGTTTCCTTTTCTCTGCGTATTATGATTAATACTTGATTTGGTAGTTCGAATCCTTCCGTCAAGTGTCGTTTGCCGCTTTTCATTACTAGCATGGTGCATTTATTTTTTGCCAAATTCCATTCCTATATCTGACTGTATAATCTCAGTTTCTCATTACAATTATTTACTCCTTGAGAGTTTTTCACATCAGCGTTAGCTGATGGTCTTTCACTCGAGTTTGAGTGACAGCAAGTCTCCAGGACTCTTGACAGTTTTATGGTTTTTCTCAATAATGCTGTAGTTTGGATGGTCTCCACTCGTCCTCTAACTTCAAAGTCCTCTAGTCCCTTTAATCAACCTTTAGTTACTGTACCAAATGCACCAATCACGATTGGTATAATCTTCACCTTCATGTTCCATTGTTTTATCAATTCCATAACAAGATCCTGGCACTTATCATTGTTTTCACATTCTTTCAGTTTTATTCTGTGGTCAGCCGGTACAGCAAAGATCACAATTTATCAAGTTCTTTTTTTTTTTTATTACTATAAGGTCTGGTCTTCTGGCTGAGATTAGGTGATCCGTTTGTATATCAGATTCCCATAGGAGTTTATGTGTGTCACTCTCCTTGGACAGATGCTGGGTTTACATATAAAATTTATTCGTATGATCAAATTTAAATTTCTTGCTCATCTCCCAGTGGATCACCTTGTTCACTCACTCGTGTCTAGTTTTATTCTCTTTCTGTGCTAATTTACTGCATTCACTTATTTTGTGACTGATCATTTCGTCTCTGTCACCGCATAGCCTACATTTGCTATTTTGTCGCGTCTTATCTATTCTCGCTTTGATTTGATTGGTTCTTTTGGCGTTGTTTTCTGCTGTGATTAGAAGAGATTCTGTTAGACTTTTAAAGTTTCCTTTTCTTAGCCAGGTTTTCTCTTGTGTGATGTTTATAAGTCGTTTACAAAGCTTATAGAGTTGTTTTTCTTCCCATTTTTGTTTCTTAGTTATTGTCCATCTGTTGGTCATCGTGTTGTCAGTATCGTTTTTTATGGTTAAAATCAGTCCTCGTTCATGTTTTTCTATATAGTCCTTATCATTATTTGTCTCTTTGCAAGTTTTTATCGCAATATTTCGCTAGATGTCTTTCACTGGATTCTGGGTGAATATAAGTTTCCTCGGACCTTTATGACTCTTTCCAGTGTTCAAGCTTATCTCAGCGGTACTGTAATATATATTTTATCGATTCTTCCCCTAATTTCCAATTTCTCGAGTCCCTTCGCCAAGCTCACAATCATTCACATTTTCGACCCCAACTTAACTAATATAATCTATTTACATTGTTTTTCAACGATTTCTGATGTTGTCGCTTGACAAATGTAAGATGAAAGGGGCCTTGCAATTCCAATGATTTTTTTCCTTTCATTGCAATCTCCATAATTGCATATCTCGCTTAGTCTGTTTAAATTTATATGTACCAATGATATATATATATATATATATATATGTATGTAATGATAGAAGAGCCGAGTGAATAAGAATTTTGCATGAAATAGTGTTTGACGCTATTGCGACATTTCCGTCTGAAGATTTTGAAAACCACGGGTATATATATATATATATATATATATATATATATATATATGTGTGTGTGTGTGTGTGTGTGTGTGTGTGTGTGTGTGAATCATTATGATATCATAATTTTGATAAATGAATAAAATCACCCAAATAACCGTCATTTATTGTTTCCGTGTTTGTTTTTTTTTTCGTTTGAACAATATAATGCAATTTCATATTGGTTTTGAAATTTCTTTTTCTCTTAAAATTGCTTAATTCACTGCTGTCGCACTGCGTTTATAGTTTTTAAACTGACTAGTATTTTTAAACGAACAGTATTTCTAATAACATAAAAAAACACACTTAAGCACATGAACACGCACACACATGCATATGTGCAGGTGCTTACGCACACACACACACACACACACACACACACACACACACACACACACACACACACACACACACATATATATATATATATATATATATATATATATATATATATATATATATATATTCCATCCACAGACTGACCATTTTATTGTATCGAAACTCTTCAGTGTAGCTAGACATACAAAATGCTTCAAGGTGGGATATATATTTCACCAAGATTTGGTTTCATTTTTTCTGGGTTTAACAATATATTTCTATTTGCAATTGTAGCCAGGTCTTGTCTGCTAATCTCTTTTAAATGTCAATGTTGTAAAAATACTATTTTTACTGTCATCTAAAAGGAAAAAATCTGTTTTACGCAAGATATAGTTCTTGCATTTCAATCACGTTTTCGAACCATGTTTACATTTGGTGCAGAATTCCCCTTTATATAACAAAGTTTTTTTCTCTGTTTCTCTTGTAATGTTAATACATTTTTGTCCTATCTATTTTAGCTATGATATACCGTATGTATGGCCATATTAGAAGTAGTGATATATTACCGCTGCGTTTATTTCGAAAGGAATATCTATGAAAGACTAAAAATCTTAGGTGTTTCCATAAACTTCTAATATTCATATCAATGGTGTTTTTGTCCAAGATTTTTTGTACCCCAATTTTCTTCCGAACTTCTTTAAGAAACAAGCAACAAAACTTATAGATAAACATGAATTTATTCGTATTTACAGACTTGAAAGCGTAGACACAAAGTAATTCTTAAAGGAGTTTTAAGTGCTTCGTATATGGTAGAAAATATGGCAATTTAATCAATATATTTGTGTGTGGTTGC
>CAUZXS010000947.1:0-65000 GCA_963585895.1 Sepioteuthis lessoniana
GTACGAAATATTTGAGCGGGTTAAAATATTTGAGGGAACATGTTGCTTTTCTCTATTCTCCAATTTTTGGGTCGTGCAGACCATATTGCAAACGTATCATTTAAACTGAAACTGCCAAACTACATCTGTGTCTGCGCAGAGCTGTTGTAGATAAGTTCTTGCTGGTCGGCCAACAATGACACAACCGTATGAAAGTTTCCCATTGGTGAACGTCACTTACGAGTTCGTCCTTGCTTCTCCAGCAGTATCATAGACGTATATATGTGTGAGTGTATACTGAATAATTATGCAAAGTATATATATATATTATATATATATATATGTTAGTATTACCATGACCAGAAAAGTATATATATATATATATATATATATATATATATATATATATATGTGTGTGTGTGTGTGTCTTCGTGTATAATTGAATAATTATGGTAAAGTATATATATATATATATATATATATATACATATATATATATACATATATATATATATATATCTTCACTAGCATCACTCATTTTTACATTTTGTTTGAGACGTTTTCATTGCAATTCTAGAAAGTCTTCTTACTTCCATTTTAAACTTGTTTCTCCGAAACATTACAAACGATCGCTTTCTTTGGAAAAATTGTAAACCCTGAAACAGTATCAGACCTTTCTGCTTCAAAAAGGTTAAAGAATTCGAAAAATGCGATCCTTCTCTCGAAATTTAAATAATGAACAACAACCAATGATAATGCAATAAAATTCAAGTTGTATTTGAACCAAACCTCTAATACGAGAAAAAAAAACTTTCAAATGTTCACCGATCAAAGTAAGTTTCCATATGTAGAGCATTACGTAAGCTTAAAAAGAAATTTTGTACATTCTAAGTGTAATAAAAGTAAACGTCAAAGAACGAAAGAAATGATAAAGAATAAAAAATATCGGCGCATTCGGAATAAATAAAATAAATAAATCCTGGAAAAAATTCAGAAGATACGTCTGTTGTAAAAGAAAAGCCACAAATAAAATACACCATTGAAAAAGATAAATAGAAGAAAGAAAAAAAAAAGATTGAAAGAACGGCGACTCTAGAAAAAGCAACTAAAAATACTAAATGAAAATATCAGGTCATTGTGAAGATAAAGTGAAGAGTAGTGAAGATGAAGAAAGAACAATTCAATGTAAATATTAGTTATTTTTGTAGCCACCAGCAACAATAATTGTAAATACAAACATCACACAGAAAGGGAGCGCCTGACGTCCTATGATCTCGAAATATTTCCATAGTTTCTCTGGATTCAAATAGACTTGTCGAGTCCGATTTTAATTATGTACAAAAAATATTCACAATGATTTCTAACAAATAAACAATAAGACATATATCACCAAAGAATAAGTTAAACCCTGTCGACTTTTGGAAATATTGTTTTTTTTTTACTAAAACCAATAATTTTATTTTATCATTTCTTGTACAACATAATGTATTAAATAAAATACATAGTATTAAACAGAGTAAGAGTCAAAGGTACATGTCAACCATTTGTTCTTTTTTTGATAAAATCTCGCGATCCAAAATAAAATATATCAGGTTATAATCATTGCTATAACAAAACGAATATTATCTAGCATTTGTTGCCGAACAATACGGCACTAAATTACAGTCACTAAAATGCAAGGGGTGTCCTCTTGGTGTAATGGTTACAGCGATGAACTGCGGAATCGTAGTACGCGAGTTCGTACTCCAGTCGCGCTTATACGTTCACTTTCGGACAAATACCCGTAGGAAAGGTATGAACCCACTTATCCTCCCAGCTATGGGTTAAATAGTACCACTACTGTTCTTCAAGGAGAATAGCTTTGGCATTAAATAACCAACAAAGGTTGATATGCTATTAAACAAAGAAACCAAACCAACTAAAATGCAAACTACTTTTTTAATTGCAGTGTCCCACAAGAAACACTATTCTGACATACTTTGTTTCTTTTTTGATTAATGGCATATCAAATTACATGGGATATTCAATGGAAAATCGATCATTACAGATGAACTGTACTGGTAATATTTATCCCATAGCTTGGTGGATACGGGAGTTCTTACCTTTTCTAAGGGTATTAGTCCGGAAGTTTTCATAATAGTGACAAAAAATACTATTCTGGTGTCTTTGGTTTAGACGAACATTAACTTTTCATGAAAAGTGGCAAGTGCGCGTGGCGTCGTGGTTAACGTTCTGGACAACGCAGTTAGTGAGTTCGAACTTGATTCGCGCTATTACGTTGACTTTCGGTTTAATATACTTTGAACAAATAGGAACCCACTTTCCCCCCAGCAATAGATTAAATATTACCACTACTGTTCTTCCAGGAAGGATTCGGCATCAAATATCCCTCGAAGATTGGTATGCCATTAAAGAAACAATTTAAAAATAAAAATGCATGGATTATATATATATATATATATATATATATATATATGACTCAGTTATAGCCCCTGTTAGGGTATAACTATTGTCAAAATAATTTCTATTTTTTCCTCAGATCAAAAGTAATTAGGGAATAGACGTGACTGGAAATTAATAATAGTTTTTATATCAGCATTATTTCTGGTAACATGTGATGATATCTCTTGCTAACTTAATGGAAAATCAATTAATGGCTTGTAAAGGGATAATGATCGTTACTAAAAACACCGATTAAAGTTGACTGAGATTATAAAAAAATCAAACAAATAGAACATTTTTCGACTTGGCTGTTGTTAGTGTATGAATTCAAACTTTGTTAAATGCTGTGTGCTTTTTTTTTTTTTTTTTCACCGTTAATTTTTCATATATATCAGATATAAAAATGTCATGTCAAGGAAATGATAATGGTCGTTATTTAAAAAATGGCGAGAAAATTAATTAAAACGCTTAGTAGTTAAAACGAGTTGGAAAATAATTAGTTTCGATTTTTTAACTGTTGAGTTATAAATTAAAACACTTGGTATTTGTGTTTTTCCATTATTTTTTTTTAAATTCACAACGGTCAAGTTTCCGAATAAAGTACGGTGAGTAGTTAAAACATTCCCCCTCAATTGTAAAAGGAAAGTAACTTACCACATCTTGTGTGGCTTCATCCAGGCAAAGAAAAGGCGGCGAAACTTGACCCAACAAACGATTCCCTTTTATAGAGTTTAACAGAACTCGAATGCCATTGGTCAGTTGTATATTAAGCAAAGAATAGAAAATAACGAAGCACCAAGCGGCCATAACGAGAAGCAAATGAAAAATGGAGGCTAAGTTTGTGAATATTAGCTGCTGGAGCCAGACTTAGGGTCCAATTAGTCCTGACATATATATATATATATATATATATATATATATATATATATATATATATATATATACACACACACACACACACACACATATATATATATATATATATATATATATATATATATATATTTACATTTATAAACAAACTAAAGTGACCCAAATAATGGACAATTGTATATAAGAGGTTTTCTTATATCTCGCAGAATTTAAGAAAATTTCAACAGAAAACGAGTTTCCAACATCAAGCAGTGGCAGTGTTCAAATTGATTTGATACTCTCCCACGTGGACTTATAAACCATCAAATCCTCGTGGTATTGTACAGTGCAGATGAGATGTGTTAGGTTTGATGTAACAGCGTTGGCACTGAAATTTTGCCTGACCTCAGGTCATCATCAGTTGAAATCAGCGTAATTGGCATTGCTGATGTAATCTTTGTGATAGATTTTGCTTATTTTTGTTGCTGAATCATATATCATTGTCACGTGATAACCCACGGAGACGAAGAGGTAAGACTGATACTATCCTCCCGTATTGAATTAGAGTATCAAGCAGTCAAAAAGTGACCGTTAGGAAGGAATGTGGGTCACACAGGAGACCAGATGTTCGCACTTAAGTGACCTTAGGTCGCCGGACATCGGAAGGGGAAAGAGAGAGAAGCCAAATGATTGGCTGGGACCCCAAAACGGAAGTGGGGTTCCCTTCCCCTCAGCAGAAGTAAATAGTAAAAAAAAAGAGAGTTTTTTGAGCAAGGCTCGTGGCAGACGGGCCATAGCCATTTTACTCCGGGCTAAAGACAAAAGATTAACTGAGACACGAGGGACTCCAAAATCCTTCAAGCCAGTACTAAAAACAGAACAAAGTCTATTAGCCCGTGAAAGAAGAAAAATTCTCCAGTGGAACCCCGTCGAAAATAAGATAAGTAACTTTGGGACATTTTTCCTTTACACCCAAATTTTGTTTACCTCTCTCTCTCTCAATTTGAAGAAGGATAAAAGCCAAGAAAAGACATTTATATTCATGGACTATCCAATTATATGTTTTGACACTTTGAACGTATATATATATATAACCGTAGTAAAGAACCTATGTATTTTCATTTTACCACGTGGTCTATGTTGTTATTTCGTGCTTTCCTTTCAGCTTCTATTCGCCTTATATTATCTTGCTCAGAACTGTCCTATTAATTCCTAAAGTATCACACGGGAAACCGGAGTTGCCGACCACAACAATATTAATATTATTACGACTAAAACCTATAGGCTCGTTATCTTCCATTATCTCGGGGAAGGAAGAAAGCTGCCTGGTGGGTGTGTGATAGTGTGAAATTTGGAACCCCTTGCCAGCGGCGGTCAGTCTGGTCCTAAATTATTCCCTCACGTAATATGCCAGTTCTTATCTGCCTGAGAAAAGAACTCTGAACAGGACTTATTCTGTAGGGGATCAAGTGCCAACCTGCCCCGTCTTCACACGTGCGAAAATAAAGTCCCGTTTTGGGATTATAGTCAATTTCGCGTCACAATCATCATCATCCACATCATGTCACGCTCCCAGCACGGATCTCCCTGGCCCTCTCTCATCACCCGTCTCTGTCATCCATCGCTCTTGGGAGGTCTTGAAGGCTTTATCCTGTATCGGCACAGAGCTGTTTTATATAGGTTCTAGCCGGTCGTCCTGCTTTTGTTCGTCCATGTGAAGCGGTCCGTCCACAGGAGTATGTCGTTTATGAGTTCGTCCTTACTTCTCCAGCAGTGTCCTACATGTTTGGTTTGTCTTACTTTGTTAGTTTTAGTGATGGGTGGTAGGTAGCCGTAAAGCTGCGGTTTTGTGGGGTGTTGCGACCAGGACTTGTTCAATATTGCTTTCAGCATTCTTATGTAATTGCTGCTAAGCTTTTTCTCCAGACGTTTAGTTAACGTCCATGTAGTGAATCCATATAGCAGTATCGATACAATCACTGCTTGGAAAAAAAAAACTGCGTTATATTTTATTGGTAAGGTCTGACTTATCGAGAGCTGTCCATGCCTTTGCTAGTCACGTGTTGATGAGACACTTCTTCTGAGGTAGGTGAGCTTGTCCATTTTTTTCAGAAAACTACCATTTAGTGTGGAGATGTCACCTGTTTGATTAAAGCACGTGTATTCCGTCTTTGTCTGCGTTGACATGGAGGCCTATGCCTACAGCTGCTCGTTTCAGACTATGTAGCAGGGATTCGGCTTGGGCGGGTGTATTTGTCAGAAGCGCTATGAAATCTGCAAAGTCCACGTCTGTAATTGTTTGTGCGGGATATCATCCACTTCTTTCCTTTGCCAGCTTGAAACCGCTATCTTTCATTTTATCAATAGGCGTTGTAAGCGCGTAGTCAAGGCAGATGATAAATAGGTATGGGGCTAATGTGTCTCCTTACAGCACACCTGCTACAATGTCGAAGTAGTCTGTGTCTCCATCCAGAGACTTGGCTTTTACTTTGGTATATATATATATATATATATATATCGGGTGCGATAGGTAAATTTTGAAAAATTGGGATCTTATTTACTTCCAGCAAACGAACATGATGAAAATTTTGAATAGTTTTATTACACAGGCAAAAAATCATCGTCGGACTATTGATATCTGATTTAAATTGTTTCTTTTAAGTTTAGACTCACAGACACACCTTTAATAGAAAATCAGAAATATAATTTTTTTCTGCAAAATTAGTGCCACCTTTACACACAGGGAATGATTGAAAAGCTTTTTGATATGTTAAGCAAAATTTGGTTGTAAAATCAAATTTACAATTACAATGTTTTGAATATCCAGCCCATTGCATACGTCGCAACCTACGACTAAAACAACCCAGAAATATTCACAGAAATAATGAAAAATCTTGAAGAACTCAAAAACAATGACAAAGAAATATCAGACACAACAAAAATCATTAAAAGACAGAGGCAATCCGAAAATCTTAAATGAATACTCACTTCTACATTTGGAAAAAATACAACACATGGGGCTACCAAAATGCAATAATAAACGATACAAAATGTGATATAATTTTAGAAGGAAAATCCTACGCCTTTAAAAACCCGGAAACAAAATTCAAAATAAATAAAGACTTAAGCTATAACTCAAAAAACGTAGTCTATATAATTGAATGTAGCAAATGCAAAGAAATATACATAAGGTCAACATAGGCCCTTAATACAAGGACATCACTTTACAGAAGTAATATAAAAATTGAAGAAAACAGAAAATTAAATGTATCGAAACATCTATACTATTGTAGTCCTAGTAAATTTAAACTAGTAGATTTAAAATAATGCCAATATATCAAACGAACGACTACTCGCTACTTTAAATAAAGGAGAAGAATTTTATAGATAGATTTAACCTACGTTGAATAAAACATGAATCGTAAACACACACAAATGGAAACAAACGTACATGTATATATATATATATATATATATATATATATATATATATTCATCCACAGACAGACTATTTCGTTCTATCATAACTCTTCATTCACACATACACAGAGAAAAATTCTATTAGTGAAATCCGAAACCACTCCATCACACACACACACACATACACACGCATATCGTCTCAAATATCAAAAGTAAATGAGTGGTAAAGTAGGCTAAGAGAAACACTCTGTAAGAAAAGAAAGGACTCACCTTAATAAAGACACTCATAACCAACTAAAAACCATTCAAACTACAAATAAAAGTGAGTTCAAGTATCATTGAATATCCAATTAACTGGGCCTTGTGTCAAACAAAATTTTTGACGAAATGATCAAGTTGGAAACATACACGTATGTGAGAAGAAAATAAATAGATAAATTTATTCGTGGACCAACACATTTGAAAATGTACTTATATATACATATATATATATTGTTGAATAATAATAATAATAATAATAATAATAATAAGAAGAAGAAGAAGAAGAAGAAGAAGAAGAAGAAGAAGAAGAAGAAGAAAGAAAGCGAAAATAGAGATAAGTTCCTGGACCTTGCAAGAGAACTGAAAAAACTACGGAACATAAAATTCACGGTGATACCAGTTGTAATTGGCGCACTTGATACAACCACAAACTGATTAATGCAGAGACTAGAGGAAATAAAAGGATGAGGGAAGACCTTCTGAACTACCACATTGTTGAGATCGGCCAGAATACTGAGAAGGGTACTGGAGATTTGAGGAAACTTGCTGTCGCTCGGACGCCAGTCCAAAACCACCAGCTAACGCTCTTGTAAAAATTTCTAAAAAGAATAAAATAAAATTAATAATTGTAATAACAGAAACATATTCCAAGGAACAACATCACCGAACTAAACGAGTTAATCCATGCAGGAACAAAAGTAGTCAGTGATAAAATAAGTATCCCTTAAAGAAATCCAAAAGTAAAATCCAAAACATGGATATTAAATGAGGGTGGGACAAAAAATAACTGCGACAAAAATGAAAATATTTAAGAGAGTAAAATGCACAAGAATACTGCGGAATAAAACTATCCCATAAATTAAAACTACAGACATGACTGACAACAAAACTAGAAACATTGATCGAAATATATTGGCGAAGGATTATGTAAATTGTATTGGTACAGGGTCAAGCAATATAAACAAAACAAGATCTTTCAAAATAACGTTAAAAAATATACCAAAACATCGGTAGAGAAGACGATAGGACAAATCAACAATAAGATGCAAAAAAAGAAAAAAAGAAAAAAAATCTTAGAGTAAAATATAGAAACGGAAAGAACATGAAAGAAAGGCTGAATTGATAAATAACATGAAAAAAGAATTAAAAGAATTTGAAGAAGGCTCAGGGGTTAACATACATCAGGACTCGCTAAGAGTAATGCTGAAGAAAATGCACGATTGGAAAACACCAGGCCATGATGGCAGACATGCATTCTGGTTTTAAAAATCCATGCCCATCTTCAACAGTTTGGCCCAGAGGAAATTTCTACAAGAAGCAAGCCTACCAGTATGGACGAAAAAAGGGAAATTACTCTGATCCAGAAGGAAGACCCAAATGGCATCATACATAGCAACTATAGACCAATAATGCGTTTGCCTATGATGGGGAAAATCCTGCCCGCATAGATATGTTATGGACTGTGTCTTGAAGAGCAAAAAATATACTGCAGGAGTAACAGAAATCAAGCTATATTTTGCGACGTCAATTTTTAGGTAGTTGCCGGGAGAAAGAAAAATAGTATTGAAGCTGATTACGTTAGCTTGCAAAGAAAAGCAACATATCACGGTGAGAATGAGGGATCAGACACAGATTTTGAATTTCCTTACTGTTTTATTGTTGTATTTCTAACATACTGGGTCGCTGTCAGTGTATAAAGTCTCTTTGGGAGCTCACCTCCAAAAATGGGGCTCGTAAACTTTCACCTCTTCACATTTTCGCTGCTCGTATTCAACTCCGTGTCTTTACTTCAACCTGGTATAGGTGGGAGGGACATCCGCTTTTCCTGGCTCCACACATGCGAACAAGATCTTGGGACCTTTAGTTTTCTCTTGTTATCCCCAACTAAAATAGTCATTCACTCCTGACCAGTTGACCCATAACTACCTTAGAGTAAGTCACAAAAAGATCAACTATCAGTCCCCATATCTGCCTTTTTTTCTTTCCTTTTTTTTCATCTCTCTCTTTTCTTAGAAATTAGCTTTTCGTTTTCTTTATAACTTACCATATCATGTTACACAATCACTAACTCTATACAGGCACGGGAGTCGCAAGTAAACAGGGTACCTTTGTACAGACGCAGGTTTGATTTATAAAAATCAATTATTTCATTATTAATTAGAGTTTGCACAATGTTTAAAGGAAACCCATTGTTACAGAGAATCTTGTAAATAAACTTGATTACCCAGTCAGCTAGGGCTGTAGAATACACTGACTGCACCTCTGCAGAGGGGTAAGACCCCCCTAACGAGTGTCCTGGATATGACACTAAACAATCTGATGGTGAGGTTCCAGCAGTGCTGGAGCTTTGGGGAATGCGGAGTACCCCTTCATTACCGTCGCTCCCAGGTCGACTCTGGCTCGGAGTGGTAGCACCTGATAGGGCCCTATCTATTGGTTAAATAGAACTAACATCATACTTATGCTAAACTGAATTGAGTAAACTGAATAGCCTGAAATAGAAACGTTTTTGACAGTTAAACCGTACTTACATTTAAACTGCGTGCTTATGCTTAAGTGAATTATTTGAAATAGAACTGTTTTTCGACATTAAAACTGTCTTTACATTTAATTGAATTATTACATATAACTGCTTGAATAGTTTGAAATAGAAATGTTTTTGACAATTAAACTGTGTACTTATGCTAAACTGAACTGTTTTCAAAAGAACAGATAATTTACATAAAAATGGATTTGGCGTTGAATAACCTAAAAAAGGTTGATATGCCATAAAACCAACCAACCAAACAAACAAACAAACAAATAAACTTGATCTCGTCATCAAGTTTAGATTTTGAACAAATGATTAGTGCTCTATGTGCTACGATTTTAAGTTTTAATTTTCCTCAATAATAAAAATTTAGTTCTCTTTATTGCTATATATATATATATATATATATATGTGTGTGTGTGTGTGTGTGTGTGTGTGTGTATTATGTGATTTCTTTTTGTCTTTTTCGAAATCGCTACTCTTAAAAACTTTGATATTTCATATCTAATTAAAATAGACATGTGATACTTCATTTAAAGCCTAGATGGAAGTACCATGGACCTGCTATCAGGGCACTTCGGGTGGTGTAATGGTTAGAAAGTTAGACTAGCAAACACAAGTGAGTTCGAATGTCATAGGGTGCTCCATTCTTACAACTTTGTGCGACATCTAAACAAAAAAAGCATAGCAAATTAGGTCTTTTTTAGTGACAGTCAGATCGCACTTTTACTTTCATCTGTTCACCGGTAGAAATGCAGATATATACCGTAATAGTGCCGCAATTTTATGTTCGATATCTGTCGAGAAAAGAAAGACAGCTTGAAGAATCAGCTTGATATGTTCCGTAAGAGGTTGAGCGTTCTCTGAAAGCAAATTATTTATCATAAAAAATAAATCTACATTGAAGAGAAATTGATTTGGCTTGTTTGGGTTTTAGGGCATATCAACCTTTGTAAGTTATTTAATTCCAAATTCATTCTTATATAAATAAGCAGTTATATATTAAACAATTCAGCTTAGCATAAGTACAATGTCTAATTGTCAAACACAGTTCTATATCAGGCAATTCAGTTTCGCGTAAGTGTGCAACTTAAATGCAGAGTACCCCTTGATTGCCATCACTCTCAGGTCCACTCTGGCCCGGTGTGGTAGCACCTGATAGGGCTCTGTCTTTGGGTTAAATTGAACTAAACTGAGTACTTATGCTGAACTGAATTGTTTGAAGTAGAGTCGTTTGGTTATACTGAATAGCTTGAAATAGAAATGTTTTTGACAATTAAGCCGTGTCCTTACATTTAAACGAATACTTATGCTTAACTGAATTGCTAGAATGGAAGTGTTTTTGTATGCTAAACTGAATTGTTTGAAATAGAACTGTTTTAACATTTAACTGTGTGTAAACAAAATCTGTACTTATAATAAACTGAATTGTTTAATTAGAACAGTTTGACTAAACAGAATAGCTTGAAGCTTAAATGTTTTTAACAATTAAACTGTGTGCTTATGCTAAAGTAAATTGGTTGAAATAGAACTGATTATTCGAATAAAAATGGATTTGGCATTAATTTCCATAAAAAAAGGTTGATATGCCATAATACCCAACTAAGCAACCAACCAAACAACCAAAATATTCAGTTTATTTAAAGTATAGTTTTCGTCAAAACAGTTCTATTTCAAACAATTCAGTTTAGTGTAAGTACAATTTCAAAGTAAAAAGCAGTTCCATTTCAGACAATCCAGTTTAGCATACAAAATAAGTCCTATTCCAAGCATTTCAGTTTAGTTTAAGTACCTAGTTTAAATTTCAAAATCGTTCTATTTCAAGCAATTTAATTTGGCATAAGTATGCAGTTTAGTACTATTTGACTCATAGATAGGACCCTATGGGGTGCTACCACTCTGAGCCAGAGTTGGGCTAGAACCAACTGCAATGAAGAGGTACTCCCTATTCCCCAGAGTTCCAGTATCACTGAAACCTCTCCATCAGATCGTTTAGTGTCATATGCAGGACACTCGTTGGAGGGTCTTACTCCTCAGTAGTGAAATAGAATACAACAGCCCCAGCTGACGGGGCAGATTAAAGGGAGAAGAAAGTTGGAAAGTAATAGTTTATGTAAATTACCTGAACGCTGAATTTTATAATGTAACTGTATCTTTATCAAAAGATTTCGGACAATTTCATTTATTCATTGTTGTTCATGTCATTTAGCTTTTAGCATTCTATCAATATTAATAGGTATTCAACAATATCTATATTTGCATATTGTCTGGTTTAGAAATTGCGAAATTTTTCCGCTTGTCGTAGCGGCCTATAAAAACCAGGATACAGAATGTGAATTTTCACAGTATTACTTTCCCATTTATGTATTGCCCAGTTGGATGGGGCTGTAGAATACACCGACTGCATCTCTGCAGAAGGGTAGACCCCACCAATGAGTGTCCTGGATATGACACTTAAAAATCTGATGGTGAGGTTTCAGTGATGCTGGAACTTTGGGGAATGCGGAGCACTCCTTCATTGCCATTGCTCTCAGGTCCACGTGGTATTACCTGATTGGGCCCTATCTATGGATTAAATAGAAGTAACGACATATTTATGCTAAACTAAAGTGTTTGACTAAACTGAATAGCTTGAAATAGAAATGTTTTTGAAAATTAAACTGTGTACTTACATTTAAACTGCGTGCTTATGCTAAACTGAATTATTTAAAATGAAACTTTTTTTTACATTGAAACTGAACTTACACTAAACTGAATTGCTTAATAAATAACTGTTTTGATATTTAACTGTGTACAAATAAACCCTATACTTATACTTAACCGAATTAGCTGAACTGGAACTGCTTGACTAGACTGAGTGGCTTGAGGTAGAGGTGTTTTTCACAGTTGGACTGTACTTATTTTTGGGCTGCGTGCTTGTCCTGGGCTAAGTTGTTTAAAAAGGAACTATTTGTATGAAATGAATTTGGCGTTAAATAACCTACAAAGGTTGATATCCCATAAAACCTACCAACCAACCAACCAACCAACTATTTGTGCAACATAATCTATCAACCCCTAAACATCGGAAATAGACATTTGTGGACGTAAATGTGTCTTTATATAAATCCGTTATTATTTTACGAAGATCCACAGTTAAAGCTGGTTCCATGTTCAGATGAGATCTGTTTCCAGTAGTTGCTGGAATAAACATTTCAACGCTACAGAACACGTTCGTGTTCTAACGTTTTTAAACGACATTCGTCAGTCAGCAGTTTTTTAAAGACTTTGGAATGTTTTCTTGTGTATTATGTTACTGTTATCGATTGTATAATCTAAGACGGGGAATGACATATTAAAATTGCGTACTCTCTCTGACGCATATACATAGACATATATGCATGTATATATACATTCTGTGTATATATACATGGATACCTACATATTTATATGTGCATGAATAAGCACACACACATATATATATATATATATATATATATATAAGTATTCATTATACATACACACACACACACACACATATATATATATAGTCATCCACAGACAGATCTGTTTCGTTCTATCAGAAATCATCAGTGTGGCTAGACAGTATCTCCCCGTAGCTGGGATCGAAACCCGGTTGACTGAAACACCAAGCCAAAGCTTCTAACCATTTAGCTTCGAGGAGATATTTGCTACGAAGTACATTTTTAAACGGTTATGAATCACAATTACTATTGTTTACATACAACCGTTCAAAAGGCCGCCGAGATTTCAATTCAAATACGAAGAGACTTGCAAAGGCACTAATGGCAACACGATTACTTCTTCGCTAGAGGACTCAACCCTACGGGGGTAGGGGAGTATATATATATATATTCATATACATATATATTTAGATATATTTACACACACAGATATATATATATATGTATAATTTATACAGATATATGTACACGTATACACAATTACTCTTATTATGTCTATATGTAAGAATAAAAATATATGCTATATGTAAAAATGTGTATGCATATTTTCGTTTACACATCGATACACGCGCATATACACAAGAACCAATAGAAATGTGTGCATTTGTATCTACTTATGGCCCAGTCGGTTGGGGCTGCAGAATACACCAATTGCATCACTGCAGATGGGTAAGGCTTCCCCAACGAGTGGTCTGGCTATGACACTAAAAAATTTGATGGTGAGGCTTCAATAATGCTGGAGCTTTGGGAATGCGTACTACCCCTAGATTGCCATCGCTCCTTGGCCCACTGTGGCCCGAGGTGGTAGCACCTGATAGGGTTCTTTCAATGGGTCAAATAGAACTAAACTGCGTACTTATGCTAAACTGAATTGTTGGAAATAGAACAGTTTTTACATTTAACTGTGTTTAAACAAAAATCTACTTATTCTAAGCTGAATTGTTCGAAAAAGAATTATTTATAAGGGATTATGGTTAGAGTGTTCGCCAATGGCCCGGGATACCTGGGTTCAATCCCAGGTCAAGTCATACCAAAGACTCAACAAATGGTACTTTGTTGTATTTTGACCTTCGACCTGGCCAAAAATGCCATTCCAAGGTGATGCACCGGAAGGAGGTGATACATTCTAATGGCAGTTATGAGAGGAAATCGCGTGAGCGAAAATTGGCTGATGAAATGGGACGAGGTAAAAAAATTCCCATGGTACACTTATAGACTGATGCACCGGAAGAGAGTGACCTGTGAACTGCATGACAGTTATTTCCGCTTGATGACGATCAAATGCCATTCCAAAGATCGAGTAGGCGATTGAGTAGGCGTTGAACTATTATATAACGCAGTCAAGACAAGAAGTTGCAGTTAGAGTTGGAGACGGAGAGAGACGAGATGTGGTAGGTAAAGCCACATCAGGCCTTGGGACTCCTGATGAGTTACAGTTAGAGATCGGACGGAGTTATAGACGAGATGTGGTAGGGTAAGCCACACCCGGCCGAAGGGGCCCTCGGGAACCCTGATGGAGTTTGGGGACCAGAGAAGTTGCTGATAAGATGCAGTAAAGAAAGCCATCACCTAGCAGAGTAGGCCGCAGGGCCTCTGGTTAAGCATCAGGAGAACGAGAAAGACACAACACTGACGGCTATACGAGTGGGGTCAAAATATTTCAGTTTTGTTTGGTCTCCAACTCCCTCTCACAGTAAAAACCTTGAATAACCTTTTCGAACCCTTACAATAAAGTGAGAGGTACATATTTTGTTAAAGAAGTCTTCCTGCGTCTGACTTTATTATTGTGTCGTTATGATGCTGTAGATGACAATATTGCAACTTGATGCCTCTTTGGTTAACACTCAGCATTATAAGATACGGATCAAGGGTAAACAGGAGCAATCCAGGGAAATGAGTTGCACCCTCCCATACACCTTTGTGTAGTAGCTATCGAAAACGGAGCCTTCGGGTCGCCCTAGACTACGGTCGCCAACTTTACTTACTTTACTTATATATATATAATGGATTTTGCAATAAATAACCTCCAATAGTTGATATGCCACAAATCTAAACCAAACCAAACCAAAACAGTATCTACTAAGAAGGAAGTATCTATATATTGTCACGTGGTGTCCCATTGAGAAGATAGAAATATGATTACTGCTATCCGCTTGTTTAAATTAACAGTAGCAAGCCATCAGAGAATGACCGTTAAGGCATGATAGTAAATTAGGTCAAGCTATCTGTCCTCAGTAACCTGACTTGGGTGACATCTACTAGCCCTAAGAAATCGCCCGACCAGGGGGGGGGAGAGAGAAGCCAAGTGATTGGCTGGGACCCTAAAACGGAAGTGGTACCTTCTTCCCGTCAGCGAAAAAACGAAAAGAAAAAGTTAGTTGTTGGACAGGGCTCGTGGCAGACGGAGCCAAAGCCAGTACTCCGGGTAGAAGAAGACATAAAAATATTTCGGATTGAAGAAGCCATTTTCTTCAAGCCAGTGTTAAAAATAGCATAAAGTCTATTAGACCGTAAAAGAGGAAAGATTCTCCACAGGAACTCCATCAAAGAAAATAAGATAAGTACCCTTGGGGCTGTTTCTCCTTATATCCAATTTTATATACCCTTTCTCTCTCTCTCTCTCTCTCTCTCTCTCAGTTTGAAGGAAAACGAAAGAAAAGAAAAGAAGAAAGACATTTATGTTCATGGACAGTTCATTTATTATATATTTGACACTTTGACGGTGTATATCTATGTGTAGTAAAAGATTCATGTATTTTAATGTTCCCACGTGGTCTAAGTTGTTATTCGTGGCGTCCGCTACGAATTTGTTACTTCATGTTTCTTTTCCAGCTTCTGTTCGCCTTATGTTATCTTGCTTAAAATTGTCCTATAAATTCCTTTAAAATATCACACGGGAAACCGGAGTTGCCGTCTACAATCATCATCATCATCGTATCGTGCTGGCAGCACGGATATCCCTGACCCTCTCTCGCCACTCCTCCCTATCGTTCATCGCCCTAGGTAGGTCTTCAGGACAACAACCTGTATCCTCACATAGCTGCTGAATGTACGTTCGTGCTGGTCGTCCTGCTTTTGCGCGGCCGTGTGTGGGGATCCATAAGAGTACATCTCTTATGAGTTCATCTCTGCTTCTCCAGCAATGTCCTGCATGTCTGGTTCGCCTAACTTGAATAGTTTTCGTGATAGGGGGCAGGTGGCCGTACAGTTGGTGTCTTGTGGGGTGTTGCTGCCAGGACTTGTTCAGGATTGCACGCAGCATTCTTGTGTAATTGCCATCTAGTTTCTTCTCCAGCCGTTTTGTTAGCGTCCATGTAGTGCATCCATATAGCAGTATCGATGTGACCGCTGCCTGGAAGAAACTGCGTTTCATTTTATCGGTTAGGTCTGATTTCCATATAGTCGATAGCCTATTGATAGCTGTCCATGCTTTCGTTAACCTCGTTTCGATGTCCTTTTCGGTTGATTCGACGCTGCTTCCTAGGTACGTGAATTTGTCTACTAGTTTAAGAGGGGTTCCTTCTAGAGTGGAGATGTCCCCCGTTTGGTTATAGCACATATATTCCGTTTTGTGTGCATTAACATGGAGGCCTATAACCTAGAGGTCCATATCTTCCATTGTCTAGGGAAGGAAGACTAGCGACCTGGGGTGTGTGTGTATAGTGTGAAATTTGGAACCCCTTGCCAGCGGCGGTCAGTCTGGCCATAAATTGATCCCCCACATAATATGCCAGTTCTTATATGCCTGAGAAAAAACTCTGAACGAGGACTTATTCTACAAGGGATCAAGTGCCAACCTGCCCCGTCTTCACACGTGCGAAAATAAAACCCCGTTTTGGGATAAAAGTAAATTCTTCGCGTAACAATATCTATATACGCATACCTGTACATATATACCCATAGATAGATATATAGATAGATATGGGCAGACTTGAATATATATATATATATATATATAAACCAACAGAGGTAAATAGATAGATATGAGCAGAATTGAATAGGCCGAGAGATATGTAGATTGAGTAATTTATTGACGGATTGGTTGATAGATATGAGTTGACTTGCATAGATTGATTGATAAATTGGCAACTCACAATCATTCAAAACCCATGACTGTATTACTTCCTGTTACATACACACTGACAACCACATATACATTCAAAAAGTGACAATTATTCAATAACTCTCTCTCGGTATCTATATGTATTTATCAATCCAAACTATGTGATTTTTAATTGTGCAATAATAAACTTTTTGCAAACTGATTGTTTTGCTTCGTTTAATTGCATATCAACTTTGGTAGGTTATTTAATGCCAAAGTCATCCTTCTAGAACAACAGCAGTGGTACTAAATGGGTTCATAACTTTCCCCAAGGGTATTTGTCCGAAAGTGAACGTAATAGCACGACTGGAGTTTGAACTCGCTTACAACGATTCTTCAATCCAGCGCGTTAACCATTACACTAGGTGGACACCTTCGTTATGCAAACATTAAATCTATAACTGATTTTCCTTTGTTTCTAAAAGGTCCAATAAATTTTCTTGTTTTAATCACGAAAGAAAAATTCTTCTTTCAAATGAAAACGGTTTCAAACAGCTTCCAATTCATGTTCCCCATACAATTTTGTCTTCAACAATGACAATGAATCTGGCTAATTGTGATTAATAGCGAACGATGTCGTTGATTCAATTATTGCTGTACGGCAAAGGCTATTAATATTCAACTCATGTCAAGAATATTCTCTATATCGGATTGTTTAGTCATACTGAATGCACTTCCCTGCACTTGTTTGCTTTTCTATGCATGTGTGTGTGTGTGTGTGTGTGTGGTGTGTCTATTTGTGTGCATGCATCTATGTGTATGTTTGTGTATGCATCTATGAGTGTGGGTCTGTATGTGTGTGTGGTGTTTTAACCTGTCTGTGAGCGTTCGTATATTTTTGTGTATGCGAGTATGTGTCTGTATGTGTATGTGTTTGTTTATTTGTATGAGTATGCGTATGTGTTTGCGGGTGAGTGTGTTTTTGTGTACGTGCGTATGTGTGAGAGTGTATTTGTTTTTGCCTGTGTTTGTGTGTATACATGTGAGTGTGTGTGTGTTTGCGCATGTTTGGGTATGCATGTATATGTGTGTTTGTTTTTGCATGCTAGTGCGTGTTCGTGCTTGCTCGCGAACACACATGTGTGTTTGTGTTTTTGTGTGTGTGTGTGTGTGTGTGTGTGTGTGTGTGTGTGTGTGTGTGTGTGTATGTTTGTGTGCTTATATGAGTGTGCGTGCGCGTGTGTGTGTGTGTGTGTGTGTTTTTGCATGGGCATGTCTGTGCGTATGTGTATGCATACATTGATGTAAGCATTTCTGAGTGCGTTTACGCATGTGTATATGTGTTTTGAATCTGTGCGATATGTGTGTGTGTGTGTGTGTGTGTGTGTACGAGTGTTTATGCATGTGGGTGTTTGTGTATGTGAATGTAATTAAGGGGGATTACACAAGAATGTTGAGAGCAATATTAAACAAGTCCTGGCGGCAACACCCCACAAGGCACCAACAATACGGCTACCTGCGTCCCATCACGAAAACTATCCAAGTTAGACGAACCAGACATGCAGTACACTGCTGGAGAAGCAGGGACGAGCTCATAAGTGATTTACTCCTATGGACCACCACATATGGCCGGGCAAAAGCAGGACGACCAGCTGAAACATACATACAGCAGCTCTGTGAGGATACGGGATGTAGCCCTGAAGACCAGCTAGAAGCGATGAAAGATAGGGAGAAAAAGCGAGAGAGGGTCGGGGATATCCGTGCTAGCGGCACGGCATGATGATGATGATGAGTCTCTACGTCTGTCAATTTATTTGCCTTTGAACAAATATGCATCAGTTAACATAAGCCGAACTTAAAGTGCGGCACAGTGTTAATACATGTCAAGCTTGGTGAATACATTTCAAGGGCTACCGTCTCCTAGATATATGAGAAATCTTACAAGTGTCATTAAAGTTTCGTCTATTAGTTGTTTTTTTTTTCTTTTTTTAGTGGAATCAGAAAAAACAGCCGTTTATAAGACTTATAAAAACGCTAAATAATGAATTTTACTTGGCTATACAACAATAAACGTCGGTGGTAAGTTTTTTCTCTTTGACAGCCTATTCTTTAGACATCTCATCGTCCGACGGTAGCTTTTTTCTCACCATACAAAGTCCACACCCGGTCAGCATCTGCAGCACATTCAAAATTCAACTTCAAACAGCGCAGTCGGCTGGGGCGGTAGAATACACCATCTATATACCTGCAGAGGGGTAAGACACTAATCAACTAGTGTCCTGGATATGGCATTGAACCATCAGATAGTGAGGATCTAGTCTTGAAGCTTTGGGCAATGTGAAGTATTCCTTCATTGCCTTTGCTCCCAGGTCCACTCTTAACCAAAAAGTAGCACCTGATAGAGTCCTATCTAAGGGTCCAATAAAACTGTGTGCAAACAAATGACTTAGACTAATTTGCATTTTTGGAACTAGGAAATGTTTGATCGTTTAACTCTGTAAATAAATGACTGATGTATAAGTGAATTGTTAGTAATTTACGAAGCTCTTTGATTTGATGTGGAACAAGGCCGAATGAATGGGGTACCCAATGAGTGAATTGTTAGTGATGCATAGGAATAATTTGAACCATTTAAATGGGTGCAAACGAATGAGTTATGTATAGAATAGAATTATTAGTGTAAAATAGCAATACTTGTAACCACTTCCTATGTGCAAACATATAATTAATATTGCATAGAATTATGAGTGTTAGATAAAAATAATTGAAACTATTTAACAGTGTGGAAGCAAGAGCAAGACTAACATGCACGTAAAATAGTTCTAACTCATTTAAAATGAATCTAACGACAAACGATTAACTTAATAATCATATACGTATATCCATTTACATTATGAATATAAAGAAAATTATTCGTGTTAGATAGAAATTCTTGAATACATATAACTGTGTACAAATAAGATTAAACTCAGGCTCATTTAAAATGCTTTCAACAAAATGATTACACATCTTATATATATATATATATATATATATATGTATGTATCAATGTATGTATATATATATATATATATATACAAAGAGGATTTGGCCTTAAATAGTCGACTCTGGCTCATATGCCATAAAACCAACCAAACCAAATTATATATATATATATATATATATATATATATATATATATATGTGTGTGTGTGTGTGTGTGTGTGTGTGTGTGTGTGTATGTGTGTTTGTATTTTTGGTTGATCCGAAGAGAGAAAAAAAGTAAATATTTCAAAATAAATATGTCCATAAAAATAAAATAAAAACGGTGAATCGAGTTCAAATTCTGAACGTGGCTGTTAGTATTACGCATTGTGCTAATATTCTTAGGAAAGTAATGTGTCCGAATATTCTACCACAAGCCATGGGTAAATAATCGGCCAGACTGAACTCTTTAATCTTCGTATGCAAAATGATCTTGGAGAATTGAATCTCTGAATTCATATGTGTTAAACTCAGCGTAAGAATAAACTTTGAATTGCATCCTGCTCGTTATGGAGTTTAGTAAATATATGTATACATATGTAATGATGATATATGTATTTTTAATGTGTTGCCAGGATATTGATTTATTTGAAGAAGTCGAATAAATATCTAGATATATACGATTGTTAGCCTTTGTGTAAATATATATATATATATATATATATATATATATATATATAAGTTTACTCACTTTAGTTATATAAACACACACACACACACACACACACACACATATATATATATATATATATATATGTATATATATATATATATACATATATATATAAGAGGAATAAAAATTGTGATCTAATAGTTATACTATGAATAGTAATTTATAGTAATTTATAATATTTGATGATTAACACTTATTATATAAAAATCTAAGAATTTGAGTTTTAGTAATAATATGAATAATATTATATGTTCTAAGATATAATTGTAACCTTACTGATATATAATATAATAATGTATTTGTTTATGATTTTAATAATATTCTTACCAGTAACTAGTATAATTTTTATTTTTACTTAATTGATGTGACCAACTATATGAATTAGTATAAAAATATTGGTATGATAATTTTCTTGATATGTTTTATAAAGTAGTATTCATCATCATCATCATCATCATCATCATCATCATCATCATCATCATGTCGCACTGGTAGCACGGATATCCCTGACCCTCCCTCGCCACTCCTCCCTATCATTCATCACCTTAGGTAGGTCTTCCGGACAACATCCCGTATCCTCACATAGCTGCTGAATGTATGTTTGTGCTGGTCGTCCAGCTTTTGCACGGCCATGTGTGGGGGTCCATAAGAGTACATCTCTTATGAGTTCGTCCCTAGAGAATATTTATTTTATAATATAATTTAATTTTGTTAAGATCTTATTAATATACTTGTAAGTTGTTTATTGTAGATAATTTTCTCTTCTTAAATCCATTTACTCTTTTTTAAATTTATTATTTCATTAGGGTTTAAAAGTTTCCTTACCATTATATAAAAATGATGTGAAAAGGAAAGAGGAGTAAACAATTGATATCTCTTGATACAGGAATTGAATGTCATTTGTCAACAAAACAGGAAAAACAAATTGTCTAGTCTTTATATATATATATATATATATATATATATATATATATATATATATATATATATATATATATTAATGATGAAATTTGGGTTACGGAGATAGGGTATTCGGAATTTTGTGGTGTCTTCTAAATTTTCATCAGAAATTTCTCATAGTTTTTGTAATAATATTTATTTCAGCAGACACTATATAGTTAGATCTGCATCTTCAGACAAAGAAATAATAAGTTATATTGAAAGGTTATATATATATATATATATATATATATATATATATATATGTGTGTGTGTGTGTGTGTGTGTGTGTGTGTGTGTGTGTGTGTGTGTGTGTGTGTGTGCGTGCGTGTGTGTGTTGATATTAGATTTCGCAATGATATCAAATACCGCAAATAATTGGTTCATGTAGTGGAAACTCTAGAATCATCAGAAAGCAAAAACAAAAGCAAAGCCAAACAAACAGATATATATATATATATATATATATATATATATATATATATATATATATATATATATGTATATATATATAAGATTGGGTGATAACAAGTAATCGCTTGAAAGTTGGAGCCCAAAGGAATGTTTTTTTTATCCTGCTGGATATATATATATATATATATATATATATATATATATATATATATATATATATATATATATATATATATATATATACATATATAATAAGTGCACAGAGGGATAAATCTTACACTTACAAAGAGTTTAGTACTGATATTTCATTCTCTATTCAAGAATTTCTCCAGACTAATCATTATTTTTTAGTTTTTCTACATTTAAGGATTTGAAGACGAATATGACATAATGGAGAAAATAAAGATATAAAAGGGGGAGGAAGAGGGTCTGAAACCCAGAAGAAGATAAGGGAAGAAATAAAAAGGGAGGTAGATGTGGTTTTAAGCGATGGTATTGGGGTTATTAGTTTTGACAAACTGTATGGTTGTATATTGGAGATTTATGGAGTCAAATGTATAAGGTTTAATCTGAAATCCTTAAATGTAGAAAAACTAAAGAAAATAAAATGTTTTCTCGGAAGAAATTTTTGAATACATAACGAAATATTACAACTAAAATATTTGTAAGTATCTCATTTATCCATCTTTCCACAAAAATCATATATATATTTATTTATAACAGGAATAAACAAATTGTTTACGAACGTTTCTGTTAAGGCAAGAAAGGGTTCAAATACTAACCAGTAGACCAGGAGAAATTCTAAAATAAATTATCTTATGTTTCTGCCAACTTCATTGTTTGAAATTTAATGTATTTAATATACAAAAGTAAAAGTAAAAGTTTTCAATACTCATTTAAGAAAACAATATCAGATCAATAATTAAAAGAAACACATTTTCCCACTGATTATTTTTCTCTCTTCAAGTGTGCAGAGAGCTTATTGATCAGAAACATATGGTTATATATATATATATATATATATATATATATATATATATATATATATATATATATTGAGTGAGAGAGAGAGTGAGAGAGATAGAGAGAGAGAGAGAGCGCAGAATAAAAATAAAATTAACGTTGTTGGTTCGCACAAAATGTCAAGTGTGACATAATAGAGGATAATTATAAAAGCAATGAAAAGCATTGATAAAACAATATTCTAAAAGAATGAGTACAGAATATTTTTTAGCATTTACACACACACACACACACACACACACACACACACACACACACACACACACACACACACACACATACACAAATATATATAAATATATATATAGATAGATTGATAGATAGATATATCTAAAGAAGACTAAATTTATAATTAAAATAAAGATTAAAAATGAATAATAAAACAGTTATTCATGATTATTTTGAATCCCCTGATTCTTTATAGTTAAGAACCGATCATCAAAGCAGAATGTGGAAAATAGCTAACCTCATTAGTAAAGATCGCTAGATTTACTTTATTATACAGTTTGATATTTAGAAACTGATTTGAGGTGAAAAGTAGCAGTATTTTTCGCGGCACAATCTTTAATAGAATTTAAATCTGAACAAACAAACAAATTGGTGGCAAGGCAAATATAGAAATAAAACAACTATGATCACACTTAACTTTGTAGCTAAACAATAATATTAATCCTTGTATTTGGTTACAAAAAATTCAGGCTTAAATCCTTCACTACTCACAAATGGCCACGTGTTTCAATCTTCAGTCTGCGTTATTTATTTTTAATGTATCTGCTTTCTCGGCTTCAGTTTGGTTCCGCACCCGTTCACTAACAACATATATATTTAAATTTGTATCATGTGGTGGACGTTTACGTCTGCTTCGTATTTGTCTCTCTATGCGTGTGATTTTCTCTTTAGTTTATACTGCTTTCTACGGTAATTGAATACATAAACATACACGTTTGCCTATTCCGATTTATAAGACAGTACATAGTAGACGTATGCAAAAGCATCTAAGTATTTTATTATTTAAGAAGCTTTTCTCTTGTGAATTCAATTTGTAGTTATCAAAATAGAAGACACTAGGAATATTTGTGCATATTAGATTGTTTCTTAGATATAGACGTATATCTGAGCGTCTTTTCAAGTATATATACAAAAAAGTGTGAATTTAGTTGGCCTAATAAGTAGAATGTTCCCCTAATGAGCCGGGAGACCGGGGTTCAAACCCAGGTCGAGTCATGCCGAAGACTCAAAAAATAGTGTTGTATAGCCATAATCATCATGATCATCACAACAGTTCATATACAAATGGATATAAAATACACAGGCGGACTCTGTTGTTTCAGATACGAACAGGTTTATTAGTTTCTGGTTTCGGTCTATGACGACACAAAGAGAGAGACACAATTCTAACTATGATGACCCCACCCCAACTCGCGGCGCATCTTGTGATGTTTAAGATCTCTGTCGGTAGAGATCCGAAAAACCCAACTACATCTTTCGACGGTCAAAATCCAACTCTCAACGGTCGAATACTAAACTCTCGCTTCAATGGTCCAATGTCAACTGACGTCTTTTCAAAAAGAATTCTCAGGACCATTTCTTCCAGGCATGACATCATCCACACTCCAGCCTCATCTTCTGACTGGGGTTTATAATGACAAATGGTGACTGTCATATCCTTTGCGCGCGAGCGTAACTGCACCAAATTATTATGTACCCGTCCTGAGAGACCGAACTGAACGATAAAACATAATTAATGAAAAATGATTAATATGAAAAAAAAACATTCCTTAATATAACAATAGTACTTGATGCCGCCTTGCTTAACACTCAGCATTATAAGGTACGGATCAAGGGTAAAGTGAAGCAATCCAGGGAATGGAGTAGCGCCCTCCCCTACGCATCGGTGTAGTAGCTATTTAAAAGGGATCCTTCGGGTAACCCTCGACTGAGATCGCCAACTGTGCATGACTATATATATATATAACAGTCTACTATACAATACACCTAATCTCTCCCTTACATATAATACCAACATTGTACAATATTCCATAGTATATTGCAATACAATATATCCCAATCCCTTGATATTCATTGTGATTCTGATCTACCATACGGTACTCACTTAAATACGCTTACAAATCAAATCTTAATTTATTTCCCTTCACGCGCAATGATGATTTTTGTTTCTTAATTATAATCATATACACATACAGAACTAGATAAAGAATCTTTCCCGACAATGATATAGCAACATAAAATACATAGACGACTAACATCCGGTAAAAACAACGCGCTGCTCATGTACCTTCACATACACATGCACTATATACCATTCACACATACATACACAATAATACGCTACTACAACCCACACAAACACACACACACATACGCACACACAGAGACATACACACGCACATTTACTATCACACGTAGAGATTCCAACAAAATACCAACGGTTTTTTACTGTATTTTTCGATTTTCGATTCATTTCATTTTGTTAATGGCATGATGATTGTTTTTTTGTAAAAACTTCATGAAACCCAGGGGTCGCAGACTAAATTCCATGCCATTAAACATATAAATCTAATATATATTTATTTATTATTGCTATATATATATATATATATATATATATATATACAACGGCTCACTGTGAGTTACTAAGCTTATTGTTCACCTGAAGATTGAGTCATCCTGAAACTAGGAGTAGTGAGGAGAATTTTGTGTTTATTATTATTGATTTGATATTGTTTCAATGAGTATTGAATACTCTAATTAGAGTTTACCTATATATATATATATATATATAGAGAGAGAGAGAGAGAGAAAGAGAGACAGAGACAGAGACAGAGAAAAGTAAAGAAAAAGGGAGTGAGAGGAAGGGAGAGAAGATAAAGGAAGAGGAAAGTACATATATCTGTGTGTCTGTCTATATATATTATGGTCAATAGGAACTCATCTGCTCTAGTAAAGGTTTGTGGAAAAATCAGCTGGTTAGATTGACGAAACAAATCAGCTTATTTTTTGCTTTGTTGTTATTGCTGTTGATATTTTGAAACTATATTTATAGATAACTCTTATTTCGAGGAAGGGCAGTAACCTTTTTTCTATCAGAACTACAGACGGGATATTTTTGAGTGTGTAGTGATTACATATTTAACTTTAGCCATGCGCCGAAAGTATTTGTAGATACTTGTGTGAAGATAATTAAACATAAGATCAAAGTGTTGTATCTGTACCCTTCGAAGTCTTATAATATAGATAGATTAAAATTTAGATTTAAAAATAAAATATGACACGCAGCAAGAATCAATCTCAAGTTTGCTAATTGCTAGTTTGCTGATCTTGAAATTCTGTTCGTTTCACGAAAAATGTCTATTTCAGTTCAAAATTTTCCTCTTTTGTAGATCTCAAAAAGATTTTTAAAAAGATTTCTTCTTCTTTTTTCGTGAAAGATCTTAAAATCATCACGTTGGAAATAAATGCAATAATGTAAATAAAACAGCAGGATCTAACATTATTTCTTCTGTCTTTGTTGAATTACAAACTTTTAGTAATTAAAAAAACTTAGGCATTGAAGTAGCGAAATAAACTTTTCTTAAGGGAATTTCAATCGTATATTCCTATTATATTTTTTGCAGTACCGGAAAATACTCAAGGCCTCAAAAATAATTAGTTTCTTTTTATAGCTTTTCATGCGTTTCACACACACACACACACACACACACACACACACATATATATATATATATATATATATATATATATATATATATATATATACTTGGAAGTATTTTCTAATCAATATCATTACTACTGAGAAACCATTCAATTATGATGAAGAGAAAAGTTGTTTTTTTTTTAAATCCACATATAATTTTTTGAAATCGTTTCTTAATTTGAAAATGTCATTCTAAATTATAATTATAAAGGTATCATGAAGTCGTATTTAATTTCATCGAATCTATAGTTTCTTAATTATCTAGCAAGAATATTTTTCTTACAATAATACTTGTTTGGCGCAAGGTCATAGTTAAAACCCCAACACAAGGGTAATATATATATATATATATATATATATATATATATATATATATATATATATAAAATTCTATTTCTTCAAATTATTTTTTATTTCTTGGTTTGTTATATTCATATATTTTTTTGATCAGCAGCCATTGAAATTAATGCCGTGTAACAATCCATTTATACAATAAATAACAGACCAATTGTATATAATTAGTTATAATTAACATTGTAGGTTATTTAATGTCGAATCGATTTTTATACATATAAACAATTCTAGTTCAAGCAATTCAGTTAAGCACAGTATACAGTTTAGTTCTATTTGACCGATAGAGAGGACTCTATCAGGTGCTACCACTCCGGGCCAAAGTGAACCTGGAAACATTGGGAATGAAGAGATACTCAGCTCTCACAGCATTACTGAAGCCTCACCATCAGATTGATTTTTGTCATACACAGGATTCTCGTTAGGGAATCTTTGCTCGCTGCAGATATGTAATCGGTCTATCTTTACAGCCCCAGCTGAGTTGGCCAGATCTTTATCGGTAAATAATAAAGATCAGGATTTGTGTGAGCTGACAATATTATCGGTGAGATATATTTTTGTCGTGCACTATAATATTAATTAATTCCGGTGGAGTTAAACTAAGGAAAAGATGCTGTAAACTCAACTAATTTGATTGACAGCTATTTAAATCGACATCAATCTGAGACCCTGACTTTGATTGAATGGTTTCAGTCGGGTGACCAAAATGATTCTAGAGTTTGAATAATTTAGTCAGTTAATGAGAAGTATCTGAGCTGAGCAGTCGAATTTTCCATTTTGATCTCTAACTCTCTCAGTAGGTCGAGCAGGTAATAAAATGGAAAATAGTCCGGAAATAAAAGTAAAATGTACGTATGGAATGTGAGTCATCTTTTCATTCTTCATCAATGAATAAAACTGACAATAAAAAAGCGGTAGAAGAACGACCGATGTGACAAGATAAGGCGATCGAGGAAGGTTTTGGGTTTGGCTTGGTTTTATGGCACTGTAGTTTATTTAATGCCAAATCCTTTTTATACATAAATTAAATATATAATTTCTAAACACATTTTGTTGATAATATTCTAGAACAAGCCTCAGTTGGGTTTTTTTTCAAGTGGTTTTAAATGGTTACATTTAATTTCAAACAAGTCAGTTTAGAATAAAAATGGTTTTTGATTAACACAATTCCACTTAGTATGTAAAAATTAAATGGTTCTAAGTATTACTATGTATCCCTAAAAATTATATTAAACATCAGTTTACACACAGATGTAAAAACAGTTTTATTTCAAACAATTCAGTTGAGGTTAATAACAGTTTTTTGTTCACTCACAGTTAATTGTAAAAACAGTTGTATTTCACCTATTTAAAACAATTCAATTTAGTATTAACTCAGGTTTAGTTCTATTCGACCCATAGGTAGGACTCAATCAGGTGCTACCACTCCGGGTTTGAGTGGATCTAAGAGTGATAACAATAAAGGGGTAATCTGCATTCCACAAAGCTCCGGCATTTCTGGAATCTCATCATCAGATTGTTTAGTGTCATAAACAGGACACTCGTGGCGGGAGGAGTGTTATTCCGCTGCAGAGAAGCAATCAGTGTATTCTTCAGCCCCAACCGACAGGGCATGGGACTGGAGAAGAGACGAATTGTTGTGAAGAACAAATTGTGGTGACGTAAGAAATGGGAACTGGCCGATCGATTTGTAAGGCATATATATTTACATAGAGCGTACGATCGTAATATAACAACATTATTATAATTATTATTAACTGTAACATTGGTCAGGGAATTGTTCATTTTTCTACGTTTAACATGGTAATGTTAATGCGCAAAGAAATATCTATGATATTCTATTTTTGCTATGGTATGGTAGCCTGCATATTATATTAGATCTTTATGACAGATAGGATTATTATGATTATTTTACTCTCTTGAGAGTTTTTTTTTTTTACTCCGGATAAGCTGATGGTTTTCCATTAGAATCTGAGTGACAGCAAGTCTTCTCAAGTCCCCAGGACTCTCCTTAGGATTCAGGCCGATCTCATCAATGATGTAGTTTGGATGGTGCTCCACTCGTCCTCCTCTATCCAAATCCTCCAATCCCTGTATCAATCCTTTTGTGAATGTACTGAGCACACCAATTACAATTCCTATCAGCGTCATCTTTATATTGCATAGATTTTTCAAACATCTTGCAAGGTCCAGGTATTTATCTCTCTTTTTACCTTCCTTCAGTTTTACCCTGGGGTCAGTTGGAAAAGAAAAATCCGCTATTCGTCAGTTTATCTTCTTTTTTTTTTTTTTTGTTGACTATCTCTAGATGATGTCGTCTGACCACGATTTGAGGATTCGTTTGTATCTCAAAATCCAAGAGAAAGTTTGCGTCTCATTTTCTCGGACGGATTTCGTGTTGTGCATATAGCATTGGCTCGTATGTTCAAATTCAAATTTCTTGAGCAATGCCGAGTTGATAACCTTGCTCATCCAATCCTGTCTTTTTGCCCTAATTTACTGCATTCGCTTATCATGAGATTCTATTTACCAACCCCTCCGCTCGGGCAGGATATGACACAAGGTCAATTTTTAAGCGGAATTTAACAGGTTTGAATTCAGAGTTTTCCTTCTCCTAGACTAGTTGCCTCACCAAGGCTGAAGAACCCAGTTCGTCCTACTATTTACCCATAGCTGGAGCGAGAATAATTGGATTCATACCTTTCCCAAGGGTATTAGTGAAATGCAATTAGCCTGGTCCAGGATTTGAACTCGTGTCAACGTGTCCATTTCCTACGACGATAACCATTACACCACGGACACCTCCTCGCTTATCTTGAGATTGATCGTTTCGTCTCAATCACCCCATAGTCTACACCAGCTCTTTTGTCCCGTCTTGTCTATTCTTGCTTTGATATAGTTTGTCCTTATGGCGCTGTTTTGCGCTGCCATTGAAAGATATTCAGTTTATCTTTTAAGGTTTCCCTTTCTTAGCCATGTCACTATTTTCTAGTTTGAGATTGTATTTTTTTGTCGCTTGAAATGTCCATTATTATTATTATTATTGATTAATTCTATTTCTTCTTCCTTTCTTTTCGTTAAGCCTCTACTTATTTCGTTCATTAATTTGTTCGTTTGTTCTTCATTCTTTCCTTCCTAAGTTGCATTTAACTGTTTGATATAGATCACTTATTTAGAAAGTAGTGCTTATCTATTCATAATAAGTGTAATATTTGGCAATGCATCAAGTAAATATCTGCACATGACAGCCAGTGGAAACAGCCACTGTTACCACGAATTAGAGTGTCAGACCTTCTTTGTTTAGTTTCCTCGCCCCATTCTGAATGGCAAGTTCATCTAATATGTCGGCATGTCTACAAACCATTTTATCGTTGGACCATTCACTTCATTAACGGGTCACGCATAACCTATCACTAGAAATAGTAAAAAAGAACTCTCAGTAGGAAGAATCCCGTCAATGATAAATGGCCGTAAAAATCTGGATGTTGAATTTCTCAAGAATAGATTTATACGCCCAAAATAGCATGATGATAATAATCTTTTTTTTTTCTTTTTTTTGATAAACAGAGAATCGAAAATTTACTTCCGTGCTTAGATCACTTCTAAGAATATATCAGTTCTTACTTTTCAAGTGCCTGTTTCACAATGGCTAACGTGCTGGACTACAACATCTAAGAAAGTCAGTTCGAACTCCAATCACGATATTACATTTACTTTCAGACTAGTACTCTAGGAAAAGGTAAGAACCCCTTTATCCCCTCCAACTATGATTGTAATTGTACTACTACTATTCTTCTAAAAGTTCGGGCAATAGAATGCGCCAACAGCAAATATGCAAAGTAGTTAGATATATTTCCGATGAGGAAAAATGTTGGCCGTGGGTGGTGACCCATAATATTTGAGGACGATATATTCGTGGTTGAGCAGTTCTTCAACCAGCAACCAAGAAGTCAGGTGACTTGTGACACTCCATTTGACCTTCGATGAGTAAGGCTTATGGTCGAACAGCGAACAGGCTCGTTTTGAGCAATCGACGGGTCGCTTTAATCCCTAGCACCTATATGATTGTCCAGACCGTATTATTCAATAACTCTTGAGGCAAACGATTACTCTCCACTAATCTATCTAAATGGTACTAGAATGCGGTGGCAGAGGATCAACTGCATTGAGAGAATCAGATTTTGACCACGGCTAAATTATTAGATATTAAGCATTATCTACAGAAAATATGAAATTATCGGAGGCTCGGAGTCCTACTCCTGACTGGAATATACTAATAGTGCATCTCCGGATCAACAAAGGTGAATGGGTTTCTCCCTTGGTAAATTTTCAGCTCAATTCCTGTTGGGTAGTCGATCAAAGGGTCAGCAAAGAATAAATACAATAATGTATTCAACTAAAAGAAAAAAAATCTGTCTGATTCAGAGAATCGGGCTGCAGAGTTCCCTATATTTATTATACTTAAATCTTTGGAAGAGACCTGCTTAGCCAAATTATTTCCACTCCTAATATAGAAAGGGGAACTGCGGAATCGTAGTAAGCGAGTTCGTACTTCAATCGTGCTATTACGTTCACTTTCGGGTAAATACCCTTGGGAAAGGTATGGACCTCCTAATCCTCCCACTTATAGGTTAAATAGTATCATTACTGTTCTTCTAGGAGAATGGCTTTGGCATTTAATAACCTACTAAGGTTGATATGCCATTAAACAAAGAAACCAAACCAAACTTAATATAGAAAGTGTTTTCAAACACAACTCTTTAGATTGTCAAAAAGACGAGCAATGGAAATTTCCTCCTGAATGATATCAGTCAAAAACACGTTGAAAATATGAAACCGAAAATATTTCTCAACACAAATTACAAAGGTTATCTGCTCGAGAGACTTAACAACTCAAAGAGAGTCATTAGGAGAACGAAGGTATCTTTATCTACATCAGCGTAGATAGGAGCAGCCTTGTGAAAACAAGGTGTCCTGGATAACAAAAATTACCCTCAGAAGGGGGAAAGTATAAATACAAATTCACACGTACATCCTAACTTTCTCCAAACCCTGGATATCCAAAGAAGAAAAGATTTAATATTGCATTGAAAGAGTGGAACAATACATGTCCGCACTATTGAAGTGTTTTAAATCTCATAATGACCACCACAGAGAGGGCTGTAGAAGACGGCCGACACGTGGAGTTTGTGACCAAAATCACCCAAAACCATACGGAGAAACGCTGCCCAAACAAAATTAACTGCGAAATCTTTCAAAAACCCTTCAAAACACTGTTTTCTGAGAATTTGACATATACAAAAGAGGAAGAAAAATACTGTTAGTTGCGTATAAATTAAATTTGACTTTTTTAGAGTTAAGATAATATTAGTGTTCAACATGGGAGAGAACATTTTTTTTCCTCTGTAGCACGGAGGGGGAACCGATTCAGAAACAGCAATCAACTCGACAATTACATAGCTCTCGTCGAGAAGCTAATCCAATTGGAAGCAAATAAGCCAAAGTTTCAAGAGCTGCTGAAAAACCAACACTCCACCGAAATTCATTAAACAAGAACGCAAAATGAACAAAAAGGACTGGCAATACACAAAGAAAAAAAATCCAATGAAATAACCAAAGAAAAAAATTACACCAAACCCTCCGCTCAAATACAGACCATTCCTCCAAAAAAATAAAAACACTCCTACAAAACAAATATCCTATAGATCTCCAATGCGTCCACCAAACCATCAACGATAAAAAAAGCTTGTCTGCCAAAACTTCAGAAGCAATCAAACAAAAACCAGAAGTACTCACTGATCAACCTCGAAAAACTCAAATCAACACCAAAGTGAACAATAACAGATCAGTAAGCATATATAAACTACGCACAGCCAAACTTGATAGGGAACACTCAAAGTCAAGAATAGAAGCACCTAAAAGAATTAATAAATAATGCTACGCCCAGAGATCAACCAAACCCCTTAATAGATTCTATAGTATAGAAAATATTGATACAAAACAAAATAATTGAAAATCTCAACGTAGAAGATATAAAGTATATCGGAAAGCAATCAGAATTAACACAGAAATATATATATATATATATATATATATATATATATATATATATATATATATATATATATATATATATAAAGTTTTTTCTTTTGTAGTGATGGAGAAATTATAATCAAAGACAAATCTAATACTTGAAATAGTGTAACTGTGTGTAAACAAATGTGCTCTAAAGTGCTGAAAAATAAACTTATCACCAAACTATTCGCTTAAAAATAAAATATATGCTCATATAAACAAGATTTGTCATTAAATAACAATCAAATCAAGTAACCATTAAATAAAATAATCTATCCTATCGTTCTAAAATGATTGTTTTTGGCATAAAATAACCCACAAATGTTAATATGTCATTAAAAGAGAGAAGCTTAATCTTTACTGTTTAAAACGAGGAGTCCTCGTTGTGAACTGACTGAAGCGCATAAGTCCACATTCGAAATAAGTGAGTTGGAAATCCAGTCGTACTATTACGCTTATTTCGAACTAATACCTTTAGCAAAGGTATAAAACCTCCCTGCTATGGGTTAAAATGTATCACTGCTGTTGATCTCTAAGGTTTAGCTTGGTTTGATGGGTTTTATGGCATATCAACCTTTGTAGGTTATTTAACGCCATATCCATTTTTATGTAAATAATTAGTTCTATTTAAAACAATTCAGTTTAGCATGAGTAAACAGTTTTATTATCAAAAACATTTCTATTTCAAACTATTCAAGCAGTTATATATAATTCAGTTGAGTGTAAGTACAGTTTCAATGTCAAAAACAGTTCAATTTCAAACAATTCAGTTGAGCATAAGCATGTAGTTTAAATGTTGTTAATCTCTAAGGATGGCTTTAGTATTAAATATGTTATTAAACAAAGAAACCAAATGTTTAAAAACATGAAAATAAAACCAATTTCTTTTCACCATTAGACAATTTTGCCGATGGATTTGGTGATCTTAAAAAAAAACTTCATTCCACCAAAAAACTTCGAGCGAAGCAGAGTAGATGTAGAGCATTAACATTGATTGACTGATTTTCAGGCTTTTCATCACATCAAGGGTTATTTTACCTTTTCATATTAAGGAATTACGTTCATTTTACGTCCATATTTATACTTTTTGTTTAGCTGTTTTTACATTTTTTTTTGTCCACAGGTCTTTCGGATATGAATAATTTTTAAAGCTACCGGGGCTTGGTAGTTATAATTTTCTTCCTTATGTGATCATCAGACTTGGTTTCGCAATTCTAATTAGAGATGCATACTCTATCACAGATACAGAGTACTCCTCATTTATAAATAGAGCAAACTATATCTATCTATCTATCTATCTATGAGTGTGGGTCTTTATGTCTGTGTCTTTGCGCACGTGTGGGTGTGCGTGTGCATGTGCGTGTTGTTATTTACTTGTAAATTTATTTATTTCATTGTTTAAGAACAAGACTGATGATACACAATAAAGATAGCCATTAACGATTACAGAATTTGGAACAAAAATAGAATAATTTTGAGGAATTTGGCGCGATACAGTCTTATATGATATGTGTTTTCTAAGATTTGAGAGAGACAACGGGAATTTTTTCAAAATAATTTCCGAAATGGAATTGAAACGGTGCCTGGGCGGAAGATACTGGGAGTCAGAGATACATTGCCAAATAGATTCAAGCCTAGTTTCTCTTCTGATATCAGTATAAGTCATCTGAATCCATCTCCTTATCTATTTTTACTTCCGATTTCAAGCAACCAAGAAAAATATGCATGAAAGTATTTTTAAAGAAAATAAAATGTCATCGTACTGCGTTCTAATTGTCATTTATTTCTATTTTTTTAAATATAATTTGGCTGAAAGTCTAAAAAAATGTTGGTACTCAGAAACCTCACTTGTATTTTGCTTGTTTGATTATATCTGGGTAAATTGCATAACATTTGAATGAGTTTGCCACTGGGAAAAGAGGAAGAGTTGAACGCGTCAGTTTGGTACCTATTTTTTCATATTTATAATTCTAAAACACTTGGAGGCTTTTCCTACACTTCATTTAAAACACGCAATATCTCAACAAGCACAAATATAATGACATGAGAATAAGTTATAAAAATTCCACTCTAAGGCATGACAAAATAATGAAAAAGCTTGTGTCGATGTGAAACAGGGTTCACTGTTTTTGAGAATGAAAGGAAGAGCAACAGTTTTTAAGATGTGAAGGAAGTATGGGAATTATCTGCTGTTCTCGGTGGGAAATGCAATACGCTTGAAGCTGAGAATGATGTTCCATCTATCTAGATAGATCGACAGCGAAGTATCTAGCTATCTATCGTGAAGTTTCTGTTTAACTGGAACACTATGTTAATAGTGCAGTCTGGTTGAACTTAGTGAATCCGTAATTTCCAGAGAGTGTGTCAATGAGAAATTTTAGTACACTCGCTTCAGATATGCTGATACATTGACTTTCGAATAACATTTTGTGAGGAAGTTCCAGTGTTGTAGTTACTAATGTGATAGAATGTGATATTGTAGAAAGCGAGTTCGAACTCCAGTCGCGCTATTACGTTCACTTTCAGACCAGAAAATTTATAAACCAAGCAATAGGTTGCAATATAATGACTGTACTATTACAAACAATTTCCCAGGCGGCTGGGGCTGTATAATATACCGACTGCACTTCTGAAGAGGGGTAGGATCACCCCCAATGACACTTAACAATCTTATGGTGAGGTTCCAGTAATGCTGGAGCATTGGGGAATGTGGAGCACCACTTCATTCAAAGGTTGATATGCCATACTTATTTACAAACCCCTCCGCTCGGGCAGGATATGACACAAGGTCAATTTTTTAAGCGGAGTTTAACAGGTTTTACTTCAGAGTTTTCCTTCTCCTAGATTAGTTGCCTCACCAAGGCTGAAGAATCTAGTCTGCACAACTATTTACCCATAGCTGGAGGGAGAATAATTAGATTCCTACCTTTCCCAAGGGTATTAGTGCTATGTGGAATGCAATCAGTCACGTCAAGGATTTGAATTCGTGTCGCCGTGTCTATTTCCTACGACGATAACCATTACACCACGGGCACATCCTAAAGGTTGATATGCCATAAAACCCAAGCAATCAAACCAAACCGACCCTATTACAAACATAGCTTTAGCATTAAATAACAACAAAGTTTGATATGCCATTAAACAAATCAAAACCTATCATTTTTTACATTAATTTTCCAACAGTGTTTGGGTAGATTGATAGATTTTAACAGCTTAACAACTCATCTAGGGTTATTTCATAATTGGAGAGGTTGAATAAATTCATTTTACCGATTAATGGAACACTCGCAGGTTCTAACTCTCCGGGTCATTGTTTTGGTAAGAGTAATGCCAACGAAAGTTACTCCTCATTTAGCGTCTTACCAAAGACGCCTAGTTTTTAGGGGGCTGGTGTCTTTCCCGTCAACCTATTGTAAACCCCATCGACAGAGATCATAGGTTTTAGATTTATCTTCTTTCTTTTGCGTTTTCTTTTTACTTGTTTGCTTCCAAGTGCGGACACTCGATGATCCTGCATTAGATTATGTTTCAAATAAAGAAAAAAAAAACTTTTACGAAGACTTCTCTGATATGTCGACATTCCTTTGGAAACGATGGTTTTAGTTCTATGACACACTATTTGCATTTTTAGTCGGGAAGAACATTTTATCTCAAATCTGAATGACCTTCCAAATCAATTGAGAACGACGAAGAAATTGAGAAATTGCCTGCTGTGATACTTAAATTTGCTTAACCCTCCACCCTAGGCTCAGGATTTGGCTCCACGGATCTTTTGTTCTCAAAGCTTAAATCCACTTTGAAAAGTCGATTATAGACAATAAGGAAGAGAGACAGAGACAGAGACAGAGAGACAGAGAGAAAATGCGTTAGAAATGCTGTAAAATTTTCACTCAAAATGATCTCTAGAACAAGAAAAAATGGATTACATTACATCAGCATTGATGTATGGTCTGTTTTTTTGGAAGAGTCAAGTGTCATTACAAGTTTGGTTCAGTTTAGTTTTGTGACATATCATCGATTGTGGCTTATTTGAACCAAATACATTTTTATACATATAAAGATTTCTACATTTAATTTATACATATAAAGATTTCGAACTTTTCAGTCAACATAAGTACACTGTTTAAATGTCAAAACAGTTCTATTTCAAACAATTCAGTGTTGCAGTTTAAAGACCAATACACTTATATTTCAAATTATTCAGTTTAGTCAACAAATTTAAATGGTTTCAAGTGTCGATATGTATCACAACTATTCAATTAAACATCAGTCATTTATTACCACTCAGGTAAATGTAAAAAAAAGTTCACTTCAGCGTCAGTACACAGTTTATATGTCAAAATAGTTCTGTTTCAAACAATTCGGTTTTGCATAAGTACACAGTTTAAATGTATTTGACCCGTAGATAGATCCCTATTAGGTGCTACCACAGGGGCCAAAGTTAACCTGGAAGTGATGGCAATAAAGGGGTACTCTGTATTCCTCAAAGCCCCAGAATTTCTGGAGCCTCACCATCAGGTTGTTTAATTCCATATCCAGGACAATCGTTGAAGGAGTCTTATCGCTCTGCAGAGATCTAGCCGGGGTATTCTACAACCCCTGCCGACTGGGCCATCATATTCCAAGTGTTACTCAATAGATTTATAATAATTTCGTAACGCGAGGTAAAATTCGGTAGCCCCGCATGCCTTTGCTGAGGGCGTAAATGTGACGAACAAAGCTGGAATGTGAGACGCTGATCTTTCCTGGTACTCTACGAATGCAACTCACCAGATTTTCCGCTATAGCTTCCAGTCTCTGAATTCATGTTATTTGATCTACCTGACATTGCCTGATCACGAAGATACTCGCAACCCGAGTGAAATTTCTTGAACCATCTGGTTACTGTACTGCGACCATTTGCGCCTTCGCTTTTCTCACATCAGATATTTGCTGTCGCTTCTGAGACATAAGGGCCTAGTTCGAACTCGTAGAAGATAAATTCTCGATTTATAATACATTGCTCATCAAATCACACACGGAGTAAAGCAATGAATATTTCATTAAAGTACCAACTACCAAAATAGTAACAAAACCAAATACCGACTATGGCTTGAACTGTTTTAGTGATATATATGAGTGATATAAATACAACGAAACAATCTGATTGTGGATGACAATATATATGCCCCCAGTGGGTTGAGCACTGGACTGGGGAATTGGCAGCTGGCATACACACGTAAATGCAAAGCTCTTCTCGTGAATTGTAGCCGATGGCTTATGTAAGAATATATTCGTAAAACTTTTTTTGCTTACGTTGAGAATGGCGAGATCTCTGGGGTAAGATATCCAACTGACGTAAAGCTTGAATCATCTCGCGTGTCTAGCAATACTGAAGAGTAGTGATACAACAAAACAATCTCTCTGTTGATAACAATATATATATATATATATATATATATATATATATATATATATATTTGTAGAAATGGAAGCGATGGCCCAAGATAAAAAAAGGTCAAGATAGCTTGTTTCAATTCGAGCTAATCCCCTTTGGAAAGATATTAATAAATCTGTTCTCTCTCTTGCTAAGGGTAAGCTGTAGAGCATAAGAGGTTCTTTAGCCTATGTTAGGCAACTAATTAAGAGAAAGGAGATTATTTTACTGGCCTTGTGTTGAACTTGGGCGGTGGCGGAGCCTAAAAACACTCTTACGCGCATATATATATATGATTTGCAAATGAATGGTCAGTTGGTAATATTATTTTTAAATGAGCCAGAACAAATTTCTTTGGACCGAGTGAAATGGTTTCAGATATTGCTATTTAACACGTAATTCTATTTAACAGAAAGGGTTTCAAGACAATTAAATGGTTAAACAGTATTGATCAAATAGTCCCATTTGAACCTTAGATGGGATCTTAACAGCTACTACCATTCCGGACCTGGGAGTCATGGCAATTAAGGGATATTCCATGTTTCCCAAAACTGCAGGACTGAAGACTCAGCATCAGATGTGCATCATTGCAGACGGTTAAGACTCCTCCAATGAGTGTCCAGGATATTACATGAAACAACCTGATGGTGAGGCTCCAGTAATGCTGGAGCTTTGGAGAATGCAGAGTATCTATTCATTGCTATCGCTCCTAGGTCCACTATAGCCCGGAGTGATAGCACCGGATAGGTTTCTCTCTATGGGTCAAACGGAACTAAACTGTGTTTGTGTTAAACTGAATTGTTTTAGATTGGACTGTTTTGACATTTAAACGGACATTAATCTAGCCGTTCTAAATATCCTGCGAACTGATTTACGCCATCGATATATCATGGCAATTCATTAAAATTTATCTTACTGAGTTTCTTACGAATAAAAGACTTGATTATCGTTTCTGAAAATACAATCGGTGACCTGAGTTCAAATCTTGGATGATGTTCTTTGCGTTTCCCTTCGCACTGACGATCTTAGGAACAGCATAAATTCATGTTCTACCTCCACCTGTGACTAAAATAGTTGAGCAGACCGGGTTTTTAATTCGAACCAACAGTAATCTACTTGACAAACTGATCTTGGGTCACAACCTGCACGTGGCAAAGGAGCAGGGTAAACATCTACTGAGTTTTTTCAGAGATGGAATCAGATGGAATCAATTAAAATTGAATATGGCGTGCGTGGCAAATTCGCAATATACATTGCATTTAGCTTTAAATTTGGAAATGTTTCCCTCTGAAATTATTCGAATGATTAAGAAGTACTCAGAGGACGACTTTATGATCGAAACTCAGATAAAACTTTGGTAGTGACACTTTAAATTTAGCTGTGAATCCATTGACAACACTCCACATTCTAGAAGGCATTAAATAAACGGAACATTGGTGAACGGTAGTCTGATGAATTTGGCGAATAACAATACAAGAATAAGCCGATTAAAATGGATATTCAATAGCCCATCCAGAAAGTATCCATCCGTTTTTAATCTCACGATTGCTTATTTTACTCGTCTCCTGTTAGCTTATATTATTATCATTTACTTCTTGAGAGTTTTTTACATCTGCGTTAGCTGATGGTCTTTCACTGAAGTTTGAGTGACAGCAAGTCTCCTCAAGTTTCCTTAAGTCTCCAGAACTCTTCTCAGTATTCTGTCTATTCTCAGTAATGCTGTAGTTTGGAGGGTTTCTAACCGTCCTCCAACCTCCAAGTCCCCCAGTCCGTTTAATAAACCTTTAGTGAATGTACCAAAAGCACTAATCACGATTGGTATAATTGTCACCGGCATGTTACATAATTTTTTCAATTCCCAAGCAAGGTCGAGGTACTTGTTCTTCTTTTCACTTTCTTTCAGTTTTATTCTGTGATCAGCTGGGACAGCAAAGTCCACAATTTTGCAAGTTCTTTTTTTTTTTGTTGATAACTATAAGGTCTAGTCTTCTGGCCAAGATTCAGTGATCCGTTTGTATGTCAAAGTCCAATAGTAGTTTATGTATGTCATATACCATTTATTCGTATGGTCAAATTCAAATTTCTTGCATATCTCTCAGTGGATCACTTTGCCCACCCAATCGTGTCTAGTCTAATAATACTTTTGTGCTAATTTGCAGCATTCACTTATTATGTGATTGATGGTTTCGTCTCTATCACTACATAGCCTACATTTGCATTTTGTGGCGTCTTATCTGATCTCGCTTTAATTTGATTGGTTCTGATGGCGTTGTTTTGCGCTGCTAATAGAAGAAGAGATTCATCTCTTTTAAAGTTTTCTTTTCTTAGCCACGTCCAGGTGTTCTCGTGTGAGATGTTGTTTATTTATCGTTTAAAGCACCCGTAGAGTTTTTCTTCCCATTTTTGTTTCCTAGTTATTGTCATTTGTTGCTAATCGTGTTTCAGTATCGTTTTTGATGGCTGTAATCCGTCCTCCTTCGTGCTTTTAAATTTAGTTCTCCAGTCGTTGTATCGATGCATCAAACACAATCTTCAATGCTAGCAAGTCTTCTTCTTCCCTCCTTTTTTTGATACATATAGTCTGTCGGCGTCGTCCCTCGGATGTAGTGACTTATGAATGGTCATTAGTTTTCTTGTTCTTTGGTCCATTTGCGTAAGGTCTTCTCTGGTCCACTTAAAAAAAAAGTCCCGAATATCAAACGAGGAATACAGCCCAGATATTTATTCCTTTGATAAGGTTTCTGCTACATAGTTTTTTGTCGAGTAGCTTTCTAATTCTCCTGAGATATTCTTTATGGATTTTTCCTTTCATCTCCACTTGTTTGATGGTGCCAGCCTCCAAGTTTCCCGAGTATTTGTCGGTTTTTTTTTTCTCCGAGCGTTCGGATCTTGTCTTGATTTGGTAGTTCCATTCCGTCCGTCAGATGTCGTTTCCTAATTTCCATTACTAGCATGGCACATTTTTCTATGCTAAATTCCATTTCTATGTTCTGCCTGTATATTTTAAATGTGTGTATTAGAGTCTCCAGTTCTTTTTTCATTTTTTGAAGATAGTTTGATGTCATACTTCTACATAAGTGAACGATCTTTTCTCACGATCTACTAAGTTTGTATCCGGCAGTGCATTTTCTGAGTATGTAGTTAAGTGGGATCATGGCAATTATGAATATTACCGTTGATATTGCATCTCCTAAAAATATACCTCTTTGGATCTTTGCTTCAGTTAAGTTTCTTTCTCCTGCAATCAATTCCACTTTCCAGGTTTTCATGGTTTTCTCGATACAGTTTATAACTTCATCTGATATTTTGTACACTTTGAGGCAGTTTATTATCCAACTTTTCGCAACAATATCATATGCCTTTTTGTTGTCAATCAAGGCCATTGCTAGATTTTTCCGTCTGGTCTTGCTAACATTAAGTATATGATGATCTATGTAAAGTAACTTTGCTCTGCCTCTGGATTCTTTGCAGCATCCTTTCTGTTCCTCAGGGAACCATCCTCGGTTTGTTCTCAATTAGTCAACCTCTTCTCTTATTTGTGCTGTTAATATTTTCCACATCATCCGTGAGCAGGTTATGGGTCTGTAGTTGTTTGGGGTGGTTACTTTGCTTAGCTCCTTTGGGGTCATTGTGGGTCTTCCTTTGATCATTCATTTGGGTCATTTTGTCGAAATCTTTTAAATATCTCTTCTTTCGTCTGTACTTTCTGGTTTATTTCCTCAAGTTGTATTTTTTATATTTTCTTGTACTGACTTTTTCTTTTTGTCTCTATATGTTTCAGCGTCTTTCCTTGGTTTTATAATTTTGGTCGGTTTTCGTAGATTTTTTTATCAGCGTTTCCAGTCGAATTTCCCATCCTGGTTTTGATTTTTTCTTTGTCCTTTTTAAGGGATCCCAATTTTCTCTTAAACTAATTTCGCCCCAGCTTAGATTAGCTTATTTAATTCGATTTAATTATTCGTTAATGTATAAGGTAGTACTTGATTTATTTTTTCCGTTTCCGTCTTAACTGTTCTCCATTATATGTTTCTTAGAGATGGAAAGGTAGTCTTTTCTCCGTTAATAATTCCCTTTCAACTTTCTAGATTTACCTTTTTTCTTGTGTTAGTGTTTGCTTAGAGTTGGTTGGTTGTTTGTTGTTTGATTGTGTGGCGTTTCCATTTGGCGGTTCATTTGGGTTAGGTTGTTTTTGTTCATAAACTTTTGATATGAATGGTACTGTATTATTATGTTGTCCATTATTTATTTTCTGATGTATTTCTAGTATCCAATGTTAGAAAACCACAGCTTTCTTTATCATTGTTCCAACTTGGTCGGCAAGTCTTTGTCTTATTGTCTGAAAACTAGCACATTCTTGCCATATCTCTATCATTCTTTTCATATATCTTCTTTATGAAGGGTTGCTCCTAAAATAGCAGAGTAGTGCAAATTGGTTGTCTTCCCTAATTCATGTTTTGCGTTTACATCTCTGGTTGTTGTGATTCCTTAAATCGTCATTCGTGTACCTGAAAAAATAGCCAACATTCCCCGGATGACTACCAGATGTCCCATGTTGGCTATCATGAAAACCAATGCCGATCATGACAACCAAGCCTGTTGCCTGAGTCCCACGTTTTGTCATATTTTGATTCAACATTTTTATCATGGGTGATATATTGTGGCTACAGCAGACCTAGGGGTTGTTTATTATCTGCGCACCAGACACAGATGTGATGTTTATGAACAGCGGATCACAAAAAAAGCACCCGAAGTTTTAACTTAGTTAAAGTCTGTTGTTCTATTTTAAGCCTTATTTCTCGAACTAACTGCCTGAACTACCAGGAGTTTTTCCTCTATCATCTTTATGTATGTATCACTTATACATGAATGGTTAAGTGTCATCACTTTCTTTTTGTCCTAACTGATGATATGTCATTTATCGAACGGACGTGTGCAACTGTTACGTAGTGTTACCTAAGTTACAACGTTGTTAGTATAGAAGTGAACATTTAAATTTGCAGAGTTGTTTGCAGTTTAATTTAAGGGCAACTGCGGTACTAAGACTTCACTAACCAATTACTCAAAGTAGTTACTTGACCTCAAAACACACACGGTGATATTCTTGGTTATTTTCCCAAAGAAAAGTATATATTATAAGCTGTTAAATGCTATCTATCTATCTATCTGCACACACACACACACACACACACATATATATATATATATATATATATATATATATATATATCAAAATGAATAGGTCCACGAAGGGATTTGTATTTAGCAAAATACCAGATACACACACACACATACACACACACACACACACACACACACACACACACACACACACACACATATATATATATATATATATATATATATATATATATATATATGCACAAAAAATTTTACTAAAAAGTAATTATCCGTAAATTTCAAACCAAACTACAAAAAAAAATGGAAAAAAGAAGCTCAAGACCAAAGGTATCTCCTCCACACTCACAGGAAAAAATCAAGTTCAAACCAAACACACACACACACACACACACACAAAAGAAAAAGTAACTTTAAGTGGAACTTTAACACACACACACACACAACTACCAAGGGTAAAAAATATATATAACATATCAAAGACCAATCGGAGGTAAAAACAGACTAAATAAACACACTATGAGTAAAGGAATAGGAGAAATGACCTTTATATAAACCCCTACACAACTAAAAAAGATTAAAACATGATTGAGTTCAAGTCTCATTGAATACCCTGTTGACATGGCTTTGTGCCACTAATGTTCTCTGACGAAAGCAAGAAGCTGGAATCATACACGTATGTAAGAAAAAATCTTTAAGAAAAATAAATCTCTTCGTGAACATATTCAGTTTTGAAATATTTTTTTCCCTCTTTGGACCTACTGCGAACATTTTTTTTTGTCTCATCAGATGCGACTTATTTTCAACTTACTGTTTATGTAAATAAACAAAATTGTTCGTTTTGGGGCCAAGCAAATCCACAAACTTGGCTTGAAAAGTTTTTTTTTACGGTGTAAATGTAACAGTTTTATGTGCAGAGACGCATGAAAATGAGATTAGTCCCAATTATTTAAGACAAACAGGACGTCACCATCACAGTCATTGCTCAGCGCTTGAACCATTTACTCAATACCTTTATTTCTATGTAAAACAGTCTTGATTTATTGCACATATGGATTGAGAAAGGTGGAATTACCATTCCTACGACACGACTGACAATGGTAACTTCTTAAGAACAATATATGTACTACTAATTTCAAGATTTGGGGATGCCCAATGGTCAGTCAGATCACAAGATATAACCTCAATTAACTTACTTCCTGTTGGGTTGGCACAATAAAAAAGTGTACCAAAGAAATCCTTGTATTGGTGTGGAGCTAAATAGAAGAATCCGTGCAGAAATGGTAGTCATTCTGGTTGATATACTAAACCAGTCTGTGTTTGGATTAACAGCTAGCTAGCTAGCCAACTAGATACATAGATAGATAGATAGATAGATAGATAGATAGATAGATAGTGTGTGTGTGTTTGTGTGTGGGGTGTGAGAGAGAGAGAGTTTTTGCGTTGGTTAACATTTAAAGGACGTTATACAAAAAGTCTTAAATTATATAATGCACTCAATTCATTTACTCATGTAAGGTATATTAGTTGCACTCAATGATATTTATATGAGCCAAGATTTGTGCATTTAAAATGAGTGCAATCATTATAGCATACCCTGTATTAGCAGCACAAAACAACGCTATGAGGACCAATTATATTAAGACGAAAAGTAATAATACGCTAAAGAAAAGTGAGAGTAAGTTTTGTGTAGAAAAGGGTGAAACGCTTAATTACTAAATAAGCGAATGCAGCAAACTGGCACAAAAGGAGTACAAAACTAGGTACGTCTGGGTGGGAAAGGCGATTTACAAGGAATTGCTCGAGAAATTAACATTTGAACAGTCGGCTAAATGGTATATGCATTCTACGACTATTCCTAGAGAGTCAGATTCATAACATTCCCTGGGATTTTGAAATACAAACTGATCCCCTAATGCAGGGCAGAAAAAAAGAAGTCATCATCTCGTGGATTTTGCCGTCCCGGCGGACCAAGGATTGAAAAAAAAAGTGGATCAATGGAAAAATACATGTACCTAGCTAGAGAAATAAAAGAAAAAAAATTGAAAATAAAGACAGCAGGAACTTAAAATTAGTAGAATAATAGAGATCATCTAGACAACAGCATTGTTAAGACTGGTTAGAATACTAGAAAAAGTCCTGCAGTCATTACAAGACTTGCTGGCTCTCATATTCCAGTATATATATATATATATATATATATATGTGTGTGTGTGTGTGTGTGTGTGTACAAATTTTAAAAGAAGAAACTCAAATAGGTTGAGTTATAGAGAGGATTGATAAATGAGGATGGAAGCCGAATGTTTATCCAGTAGATATCAGTTGTTGGGGTTTTAAGACCACTTCGACCATAAAGTTGTTGAAAAGATATAGTTGAGGAGAGAAACCTGCAAATGGTCACATAATAAAAGAAAAGAAAAAAAGAGATAAAAAAAAGAAAAAGAATAAAACAAAATTGGAAAATAAGCGATGAAGCAGAGTGGAGGAGAAGATGGTTTCTCATTGGATTACACTGTATAAAAGAAAGAAAAAAAGAAAAAAAGAAAAGAAAAAACGAAAAAAGACGGAAAGAAAAGGCGGGAAAATACTGTATATATATATATATATATATATATATATATATATATATATATATATATATGTAAATCAAACTCTTAAAAACTATGAAGCAGTAATCTCCCTTCTTTGACTTTAATGGCGGACCTTCACTGCGGTGAGTTGATATCTCAGCACGAAAGTGATTTTTTATGCGGAAATCATGCTTTTAACTTGAATATATCTCATAGGTTAAATTCTTCATTTCACTTAGAATATACTGTATATCTCAATAAGGGTAAATAATTACTACCTCCTTTGGTGGTTTGTTGACACTGTGGTTGAAAAAAAAATCGAGGGGAAGGCGGGTTTTGTTGGATTCTTCTTTTTTTAATGTCATATTAACCTTCAGGGTTATTTAATACCAAATACATTCTTGCAAAAGAATAGTTGTGGTACATATTAATCCATAGCTGTGGGGATAGGAGGGTTCCGAAGAATGTTCGACTGAAAGGGAACATGATTGGGGGGACTAAAGGTCGAACTCACACTCTATGACGTTGCTGTTCAGCTCGTTCGCCACTACGCCGTGGGGACTACCCTTTGAAAGTCGGTGGTGCATCATAAACACTGCTTGGGAGCTATGAGTAAATTCAGTTTTATTCTCAAAATGGTCGCATTTTGTGTAACTGATGATTATCTCAAAGCACCCCACCTCAGCACTAAAGAAAGAGAAAAATTCGGAAAAGGGAAGTGAAAGAATGAATGGAAGAAAAAAAGTCAAAGTAAAGAAAAAAAATCGTGGTAGAATTTCTGAATAAAAGGGTCAAATTTCAATGTTAGCTTTTTTTTAAAAATTATACTTTATTATTGACACATTGTGACGCCCTTTATTTTTATCAAGTCCGTCGTTGGTTATTACTAGCATTGGAAATACATTGCCAACATTTAAATCCCTGGATTGTTTGACTTCCTTTTTAAACAGAAGTCCTTTGCATATGTTAATTAAACATATTACTCTTTAGTAATATAAGAATTAAAAGCCAGTGTAACATAAGTAAGAATCCATATATATATATATATATATATATATATATATATATATATATATATAATGTCATCCACAGAAAGATCTGTTTCGTTCTATCATAACTCATCAGTGTGGCTAGACAGTAGTTTCCTGTAGCTGGGATCGAAACCGTGCGTATATATATATATACACACACACCTATCTTTTTCTCTTCCGTGTAAAAACTTTTGGTTTAACATATCTATCAACTAATAGAAGCGTTTTTCAATTAATTGCTAAAAAGATCAAGACTCTTTAGTTCTTTAATAGACTTTTCCAGCATCACTAAGTTAATTAAAGGCAGAAATATTGTATTTCTAATTTTAGACTATTGTTATTTACTTAATCGTAATTTTAATATTATTTAAAAATAGTTATATTAATAACTGTGTTTCAGGTTGAAAGATGGTGATTAGTATGTCCCAAAATTGATCTAACTTACAAAATCTCAAATTACCGGTTTTCCCTTAAAAGGATCCATTACGATTGTATCTATCCTTAAACAATGATACAGTTGTTTTACACTTCGGTCAAAACAGTAACCATTTAACTGCTTTGAATGTAGATATCATGAGGTATGTTACCTATTTTGTTCCGTTATATATAAAGGATGGTTTGAATTCAAGAAAGCGTCGTAAATTTTTCCCCAAGTAACTTTCAGCCACACCTTGAGCTATTTTCGGGGTTGGGACGATAAACAAAAAACGAGAAACACTAGGAAGAGTCATATACATCGGTATAGATACCTAACACTTTTTCCGTCAATTTTCCCTCGTACTGTATAATTCTTTTCTGTAAATCTGCTTCTCATTTTTGTCTTCCAACACTTTATACAAAAAAAAAAAAAAAAAAAAACTTTACTGTGTGTGTGATGTCATTATTCCTTACATAGAAATAGTTCCAGTTGGAGCCGAAAGTACTTTAGGAAAAATAGTGCTTTCCTACATTCATTCCATCAAACGACTTATGCAACGGATCAAAGATATAATCGGCACTGTATATTAATATTGCACCTATATCTTTTAAACATGTTTGATTAAATAGACAATACTTTTTAAAAGATAAAAATGTAATATTGATAATATTGTTTGCTATATTTAGAAATAAAGGGTCATGAAGGTATGCGTATGTATATCTAAGGTAGGATTGCATGCTTTTTGCTGGTCAATTTCTTCACACCTATGCGATCTTTAGACTAAGACCAAACTCTGGATCTAATGACTGCTACTAAGTACCATTGACTTTTTACGCCATCCTAAATTCTCTTTTTCTCTCTGACAGGATAAAATAAAGAAAATATAAAAATAACTGATCAGTGCTCGATAACTTAAGATGCTCTGAAATATGTCTCTTAATAAGCTTAGTCGGATGGAATTGTAGAATACACCGACTGAATCTCTGTAGAGGGGTATGAATTCTCCACCAACGTGTCCTGGATTTGACACGTACTCATCTGATGGTGAGGCTTCAGTTCTAGGGCTCTCGGTAATGCAGAGTACCACTTTATTTTAAATACTGTCAGTCACGCTCCTACCCGGACTGGTAGTAACTTAGTCATAATAAAACTGCTACATCATTTACTATACAGAAAACCATTTATATGTGGCAAACAAATATTTGTGTTAGAGAACAATACTTAAAACCATTTAACAATAACAAATACGACAATTCGTGTTTGCAACATTTGAAACCATGTAACTGTGTGGTAACAAATGAGCCCTGGCTCGTAAAAATTGGCACCTTTAAACAATTCTTTTAAAAACTATGTATTATATATATATATATATATATATATATATATATATATATATATATATCGAACAAAATTTGGGATTAGATGACTCACAAGAGTTGCTATACTGTAAAAAAGAATCAACCATGAAATTAGTGGCATCTCCATAATAGCTGGCCCATTGTATTACCTCCGTTAACACTACTGGCCAAATTAAAGTAATTCAAGAAACGAAGATTCCCTCACTATCTTTCGTGATTATTATATAAGTCAGCATATAGCTGTATGTATTTAGTCAGTCCCTTGGCCATAATATGTATGTGGCTCAATGTCTGTTTTTAAGCAGAGTAAAGTTGATTTAAATTCAGAGATTTCCATTTCCAACAAAGACAATTACACTAAATGAAACTCCAGCCTGTAATCACTGATATTAAATAATATTGAGTACAGGATCAATGGGGGTACTTGCAGCCAATTGTTCTTCTGTGAAAGCCTGAACGAATTTAAAGATAAGAATCATCAAGTTAAAATTCCCACCTTTTTGTTTTCTATTTTTCAGTTAATCCTAAGATTGTTCCGTAAACTGCAAAGATTATTTTACGGCAAAATACTCTAGTAATTTTCCGTCCCCTCGTTTGGAAAGCTAATTTCACAAAAATAATTAAACTAAATTACACTTGACATGATTTGTTTTTAAAAGTTCTGAAACTGTTTAGTTTATTGAAGGCATCATGATACCTCTTATTTTAATTAGATTTTTACGCGCAAGAATAAATAATTTGTAAAGTAATCTAGTTGGAATAGCCCCTAAGGTGGTTACAGCTTTTTGCCAGGATTGATGAGTTTGCATCAAGAATATATTTAAAGCCAATTTTTGCTTTTGTTAACGGTAGAAGGATTTCAAGATCTTAGAGAGAGCCAAAGGAGAGTAAGAAAAAAAGTTTTTTGCTTGAAAGGGTTTCAAAAGGCCAGTTGCCGTCAAGTTTAATGCATTCATGACGTAATTTCACAAGGTCTTTGTGTAGGTTTTTTTTTTTTTTTTTTTTTTTTTTTTGAGTTGTTGATTTTTAAACTTGCTTTGCCAATTCTTAAGAGGCAAAAATGAGAAGAGAGCAAAATTTAATTGTTTTTGTTGAAAGCATGAAACGTTTAGCCAATTGCAATGAATTTTAATGAAGATATAGTTTTGCTCATGAATAGGTATACACTGCTAATTTGTTTTAATAAAAAGTTGGTTTTTTGCAGAACCAAAGAAACTTGTTTCATTATTATTTTTACTGGCATAAACCCTCTGATTGCCAAACACAATGCCTAACCTGGTCCTGGGCATATGAATCTCACGGTTCAACGATCAGGATAGTTAGTTCGATCGGGGAACTACTGCTGCTCATCTATAAGGTTGTCTTCTATGGATGAGAATAAAGACGGCCATCGAAAGATAACCATGAACCACACACAAACCACATACATAAACCGCATCGCTCTTTGCGCGGGTAAAAAGGGGCACGTCCTGCTGAGGTTGGAACGCTGGCCTCAGTGTTAAAAAATCAGCTACAGAGCTCAAACAACAAAAATGACTAAAATGCAAACAAACAATACAAATAGCGATATTTAACATTAGAACCTTAAATATAATAGGACAACTACCGGAGCTGACTGCATCGGCCGTAGAACATAACATAACATAGACATAATATGCATTCCAGAGCACAGATACACACATAGTGAAGATATTAAATATCACGATATTGGCAATGGTTGGACGATAGCCACTGTATCAGCGTGGAAAATTTCTGTCAGTGCCACAATAGAAAGTGTAGGAATACTTACAGAACCAAGAGCCTTAAAATCCCTTAATAGCACAGAGAGAATACTACCTAGGATGATGGTAGCTACTTTTAATGGAAACCCCAGAGAAACAATCATCATCTGTTAATGAAACAACTCTTCTACGATGAGCTACCCTCTTTAATGTGCGACATTCTGAAAAAAACGTTTTCGTCAATGGCGGCGACATGAATGCCCAAATCGGGAAAAACGGACACAACAAATATAGCTTACACAACTTGTCACACAGGAATGGACAACATCTAATAGATTTCACGATAGAAAATAGATTAACATGCAAACAATACAAACTTTACAAAAGAGAGGGGAAGATTATGGACATACTCGTACGCAAACAACACTAACGCACAGATAGACTACGTCTTTATAAACGAGAAATGGAAAAATAGCACAATAAATTGTGAGGCATACTCCTCTTTCGAGGGTGTGTACTCCGACCACCGAATTGTCACGCCAAAAATACGACTGAGCCTACTTAGAAACGCCACACAAACGTTGACCACCAAACACTATGACATGGCCCTTCTAAACAACAGGGATATTAGAGATAAATATGTGTTAGCATTAAGAAACAAATTCGATACACTACAAAAGAAAACAGAAATACGTACCCCGAATGACGAATATCAGAATGTCGTCAACGCACACATAGAGGCAGAAGTGAAATGAATATCAACAAAACTTTGAACTAAATATAGTCCCATGGGAGACATTAGTGGTTAGAGGAAAACGGGCAGACGTGAAAACTCCTTGTAAATGCAATAGGAAGAACCCAACGTACACAAATGAAACTAAAAAAGCACAAAATGGATCAGTAAGAATATAAAGAACAGACAGAATACATACAAAATCAAATTGATAAGATTTGAGACCCAGTGGAAAATAGTCAATCAAGGATAGCGTGGCAAATGATAAACGAAGTGAGCATAAGGAAGAGCACAGCCAAAGCTAAATTGAAAGCTACAAACCAACAAGAAAGAATAAAACAGTGTAAACAGTATTTCGAAAATCTACTAGGAAACCCACCGAAAGTTACACATGAACCAATCACGAGAATTACAAGTAAGCAATTAATTAGACATTATACTAAAACCGTTTACTCTAGAATAACTCGACTCAGTTCTTTGAAAAATTAAAAATATAAAATCTGCAGGGCTTGATGCCCCCCCCCCCCGAAGTATTGAAGACCAGACAATTCGATCACATACTGCTTTGACACTGAAACGCAGTTTACAATCGAAATCTGATAGACAGAATCCTCCCTTTCCCTAATAATGGGTGACCTTGGATTAGCCAATAACTACCGAGGTATAACACTTACATCCATAGCAGCCAAAATATACAATACCCTACTACGAAAACGCATAGAACCCAAAATTGACGACATTCTTAGGAAAAACAAAATGGCTTCCGAAGAAATAGATCCACGACCTTACAAATAATGACTATCCGTAGAATCCTTGAAGGCGTACGGGCAAAAAACCTACAGGGGACATTACTATTTGTCGACTTTACTAAGATCTTTGATTCCATTCACAAAAAGAAGATAGAACAAATCCTACTAGCATACGTCTTACCAAAAGCGATCGTCGCAGCAATAATGGTTCTCTATAGAAACACCAAAGTGAAAGTACGTTCTCCAGACGGAGACACAGACTACTTCGACATTGTAGCATGAGTACTGGTCGGAGACACACTAGCCCCATACCTCTTTATCATCTGTCTAGACTACGTGCTTAGAACATCGATTGATAAAGTCAAAGAAAACTGCTTCGAGCTGACAAAGAAGAGAAGCAGAGGGTACCCCGCAAAAACAATTACCGACGCTGACAACGCCGATGACATAGCGATTAATTAGCATATGCACTCGCCCTAGCCTCCGGTGGTGTAAAGGTTAGCAAGTGCGACTAGCAAACCTACACGAGTGAGTTCGTGTCTCATTCGGTGCCTCTTTCAGATGCCCTTGTGCCACATCTAAGCAAAATGCTTAGTAAATTACCAGCCGAAACACTACTGCATAGTCTGGAACGAGCAGCCGCAGGCATTGGCCTCCATGTGCTTTAATCAAACAGGCAACATTTCCACACTAGGCGGTAGCTCTCTGAAACTAATTGACTTACCTAGGAAACAGTGTCTCATCAACCGAAAAAGTCATCGACACATGACTAACAAAAGCATGGACAGCTATCGATAGGCTATCTGTCATATGGAAGTCAAACCTAACCGATAAAATGAAACGCAGTTTCTTCCAGGCAGTGGTCGTGTCGATACTGCTATATGGATGCACTAACAAAACAGATGGAGAAAAAACTTGACGGTAACTACAGAAGAATGCTGCGCGCAATTCTGAACAAGTCCTGGAGGCAACACCCAACAAAGCAGCAACTGTATTGCCATCTACCTCCGATCATGAAAACTATCAAAGTTAGACGAACCAGACATGCAGTACACTGCTGGAGAAGCAGGGACGAGCTCATAAGTGATGTTCTCCTATGGACCCCTCATACAGCCGTGCAAAAGCAGGGCGAGCAGCCGAACATACACACAGCAGCTCTGTGTGGATACGGGATATAGCCCTGATGACCCTCCAGAAGCGATGAACAATAGGAGGAGTGGCGAGAGAGAGAGAGAGAGAGTGTCAGGGATATCTGTGCTGGCAGCACGACATGATGATGATGATTTATGATCAAACATTAGTGCTGGAACTATATCCACATATAGATTTGCAGTATATCTCAAAGCAAAAATAAAATCCCATTCATGCACGAACTCACTCATATATATATATATATATATATATATATATATATAGTTGAAGGAATTGATCCTTAAAAAAACAAGGTATTCAAAGGATGATTTTTTAATTGTAAATGAATTATATGCCAACATTAAACGTTTTGGCTTTTACATTAAGACATCATCAGTGTAGGTAATATGATGCTCTATCTTCAAAAATATATCCAATTTTATTTTTTTTAAAAAGGAAAAGTTAAAACATTTAACCTTCTATTTCCGTTTGTAGTGTTTTGTTTCAAAACTGTGACGTAATTAGTTCGAAAATAATTTTATAGCGTAACGATTTCACTCTTTTCAAAATTCAGAAATATATCATAATCTCATCTACCTGTTTCACTTTATTTCCTTTTTCTTCAATTCATTTATCTTTTCTTTACTCTATTATGTAGCTGTTTTAATTTTAGAATAATTATGGTTAAAAAGAATATTGCAAATATGAACAAAAAGTAATCGATAAAAAGATATTTCAAATAAGGAATCTTGGAACTCTTTGTTACTGCTTTGATTACATATGGAAATACATTAACACAGCTGGATCTTTTTTAATAGTATTATAATTAGAAATAACACTAGATTTGATAATCTTTTGATGATTTTTATCAACGTTAACTCACGTTTAGAGTCTCCGAAGTAAATTTAGAAACTCATTACAAATTTATGTCTAATATTATATATATATATATTATAACTGTTTTGATTGTCACTAAATCACTTTGAGGGTTTGTGTCAAACGAATTGCAAAGTAATATGGGAGTGCTCAATATCTAGGATATATATATATATATATATATATATATATATATATATATATATATATATATAATCTATCTCATTATCAATACTGTTAGTGTAATATATCTATTAATCTGAAGAATAATGTTGGATCAGACAATACTCTTCACACTAAAGGATATGCTACACCAACCGTACCTTTTTTATATCGCTTTTCATATGTCATGAATCCTTTAAAAATTATTCGAAAAAAATATTGGTTTTCAAAACTTAAAAATAATTTTTCTTCTAATGATAAACTATGATCAATAGTAGTTTAAAACCATAAAAAAAACTATATAAAATTAATATCATCACTTTTGATATATATATGAACGTGTGTAGTGTTGATTTGTTATTGTGACATATCTATATTTTGTTATTTGACTGTTTGGATATTTTTATTGCATGTCAGCTCTTGTTGGTTTATTTAATTCCGAATTCAGTCTTATTTTGCCGGCAATTATGAGATTTAAAGTAAGTAATGGTGATACTCCTTTTTAAACAATTTAAGTTTCAATTAACACTTTTAATTCAAATAGTTTGCACACGTTTTCTTACTTGACTCTAATCATCCATACACAATTATAAAGTTACAAAAAATATTTTAATTCTACAATAATTTGTTTGGACTTGGGTACAGAGTGGTTTCCTCCGTGTGGAAAGAAAAGAATAATTTTTAAGAAAAACTTTAGCTGTCAAAAAAAAATGATTGGCTATCGTCCGAAAATACCATAAATAGAGTGGTGTCTTTTTTTTCTTTTGTAAGCCATTTGGATAAGAATCCTCGTCGCGAATAGTATTCAGGGAGGTGCTGTAAATATGGAGGTTGGAAATATAAGATTTGGGTCACTTGGGCAAGGGTGTTTGATGTTGCAAGGCACAAAAACCTCGGGAACCTAAGAAAAAAAATCACTGGTGCATTGAAGAAATTAATGAAATCAAAAGTTTGCACAGAGATGAATGGCTTTATGTCTTCCTGACTAATATATGTACTTTTCAAGCATATATTTGACCCAATAAGGAATTCCATAACAGTTAGTATTACTCCGGATGATTGTAAACCTCGGAATTACTGGAAAAAAGAATTGTCTCCCTTTATGCACACGACGTATTCTAAACTTCGCCGCCAAAGGGTATGATCTTGAATTTCGTTATGAAGTGTTACTTAGGGTAAATGTCCACTCCAGTATATCGGTCAGATAGAAACATAAAGTGATCAGGATATCACAGATATATCTGTTCAGGATAACAGAAGCACGCAATTAATTAATCTGTGCGTTGAATGCATAGTCATGTCAAATTCTTTGTCACCATTGAGCAAAATATAATGTGCGTCCTATATTGTGGGACTTAGGCCATAGAAGAATAACAGAAATTATTTTTAACTCTGATTCTATAACGGTACACCTTTGGTTCATAACAACGGAAAGTCTTCAATGTTTGGTTCTGCACAGAGTTCTTAAACAGCGTTCGAAAAAAATCCTATGCGTGAAAAATACGTTCTAGGTGGCTTTTCGTCAATGAAAATTGGTGAGCTTTTGGATTTTTTTTCTCATCTTGCTAGACAAAATATCATTTATGCAGAAAAAAGTCACTTGTGATTAAAAATAGATTAAGTACGGGTTAATTTTTGCACCTCTCAGGGAACATTAATAATTTCTGTTACTGTACAAACTATCATGAACAACTTTCACATTTCAATAACGTTATGGTATTGGGAAAGATGTTTCTGTGCAGCGAAGTCGATGAAAAAATTCTAAATTTTCACGGAATTTTCTGGGAAAGTTCTTTCAGATGAGACATATTCACCAAAGTTTTCATTATTCAGATTCTCCTCACCTTGACTACCTGCTGAATCAGCAGAACATAGAATATTCTGACAATATCCTCAATAGAAGAGTAAGACTTGAAAATTCTACAGAACTGTAGTTGAGGTTATAGCTCCATGAATTACTTTGTGATTACAGATGACCTCTTCATTGCCATGTTTACTCTCTGAATCAAAGTAGTCATAACTGTGAGGGTCCCATCTATGGGTCAAATAAATCTGTTTAGAATTATACGTATTTGTTCGGACCGTATGTACAAAAAAATAGAATAAAATAAAAATAACTCAAACAAAAACAATACAAATGTTATGGAAGTACAAGTAACGCAGTTTCTTTGCCTCTTGGTCTATAAGAACTTTAGATGGGTTGACATGTCGATAAAATCAATCAGAAAACATTGAGGGTTTTAATTAGATACTCATTATTACAAGCAGGCATGCAAATACATGCTAATAAGAAACAGAATGTGATATGTTAAAGATTAAGATGCACCCATAATATTTATCTCAACTGAATCAGAATTAATGCAATAAAGCATATTACATAGGATTTCTAAAGAACAGCAAGTTCTCAATATATTTAACGCAGTTGACTGGAAATGTAGAGTACACCGATTGCATCACTGTAGAAGGGTAAGACTTCCCAACGAGTGTCTTGAATATGACACTAGATAATTTGATGATGAGTCTTCAGTCGGGGAGCTCTGGAGAATGTGACCTCCTTTTACCTGGTGTGGTATTACCAGATAGGGTCATATCTGTAGGTATAATAGAACTTTGACATTTAAACTATGTGCAAACAATTGACTTGTGTTAAATTGAGTCGTTAGAAATAGAACAGTTTCATCATTTTACCGCGTGTAAGCAAATGACTGATATTTCATTGAATTATTTGCGATATATAGTAATACTTGGAACGATTTAACTGGGTGAAAGCAAATGAGTAATTTTGAAGCGAATTCCTCGTGTTATAAAGCAATACATAAAACTTAAAATGATTGGTTTGGTTTCTTTGTTTAATGGCATATCAACCTTTGTAGGCTATTTAATGCCAAAGCCATTCTCCTAGAAGAACAGTAGTGGTACTATTTAACCCATAGCTGGGAGGATAAGGGGGTTCATACCTTTCCCAAGGGTATTTACCCGAAAGTGAACGTAATAGCTCGACTGGAGTACGAACTCGTTACTACGATTCCACAGTCCATCACTTTAACTATTACATCACGAAGACACCCCCAACTTAAAATGAGTGCCTAAATTGAGTTATTGGTGTTACATAGTAATAATTGGAACCATTCAACTGTGCAAATGAATGAATAGTGTTGAAATTGAATAATCAGTGTTAAGCAGCAATACTCCTAACCACTTCACAGTCTGCAAATAAATGGTTGATATTGAATAGAAATATTGTTTGAGAGCCATAATTGAAAAGATATGACTGTATAGAAACAATAGCAGTACTTGTGTGCTGACAGATTGATTCTCATTCGTTTAAAAATGAAATTACCAACAAAGAATTCACTTACATACATATATATATATATATATATATATATATGAAATTTTAATGTGTGCAAACGAATGACTTATGTTAAATTGTTCCCGTTACATTGAAATACTTTAAGCCAGTTAACTGTGTGCAAACAAATGATTGATTGTTATTAGAATTATTCGTGTTGGATAAAAATTCTTGAAACAATTTAACTGTTTGCAAAACAAATGAACCAAGGCTCGTTTAAAAATTTTATCAACAAAATGTGTTTATAAATCATTCATAACTAATAAATATGTATGAACAGGATTTTGCATTAAATAACCTACAAAGGATTATTTGCCATAAAACCCAATCAAATAATCAATATAATTATACTATTTTTGTAGGAACTTGAAAGTACAATATAAATGAGACTTTTGGGTAATTTGTAAAATGTGTATATTTATTCAATGTGAACTTGGATTAATTGTCTGGTGCTCAATATCAGATTACGTTACAATAATCATCATCATCATCATGTCATGCCGCTAGCATGGATATCCCTGATCCTCTCTCGCCACTTCTCCCTATCATTCATCGCTTTTGGCAGGTCTTCAGGGCTACATCCCGTATCCTCACATAGCTGCTGTATGTATGTTCGAGCTGGTCGTCCTGCTTTTGCTTTGCCATATGCGGTGGTCCATAGGAGTACATCACTGATGAGTTCGTCCTTGCTTCTCCAGCAGTATCCTGCGAGTCTGGTTCGTCTAACTTGTATAGTTTTCGTGATGGGAGGCAAGTGGCCGTATAGTTGTTGTCTTGTGGGGTGTTGCCGCCAAGACTTATTTAATATTGTTCTCAACATTCTTGTGTAATTGCCGTCTAGTTTCTTTTTCAGCCGTTTAGTTAGCGTTACAGTAAAATCTTCTAAAAATATTACGAATGTTTTTTTCAAGTTAGTTGGCTGGGACTGTAGAATACACTGACTGCTTCTTGGCATCAGGGTAATTTTCTCACCCACAGGTGTCCTGGATATGATACAAAGCCACCCGATGGTGAGAATCTAATCTTGGAGCTGTGGTTCTCTTTGACTCAGTGTGGTAGCACCTAGTAGTCTCTTCTATGGATTAAATAGAGCTATTTAAATTTTTTCCTTACTTGAGATTTATTGTAATCTAACCAAGTTTACTAAATGAAAAATTACCAAAACGGAGGGTGAAAATGAAATGGAAATCTTTGTCACATTAAAAAATACAATACTTGCCAGAAGAATGAAGAAGTTAAGTACAGCTCAAGTTGACTACTTAGCATATTTCATCCTCATATCACAATAGAGTCGTACGTATTCATAAGGAATGAAACAAACCCAATCATGTTCATAGGAAGGGTATATAACCATTTACCTGTGTGCTAAAAAATAATCGATTGTAAATTGAATTATTAGTATCGTATAGTAATCCTTGGAACCATTTAACCATGTACGAACGAATTAAAAATATTGAACAGAATTATTAGTTAGATTGCAATAATTGAAACAATTTACATTCCTGGTTACGACGAACTGCATATGATGGTAGGACTCCGATCTTGTAGTTTGGCAAGTGAGGCCTTTCATTGCCGGAGCACGGAGATTTGCACTGACCCAGAGTGATGGTGACTGTTGAGGTCCTATTTTTGGGTCAGTTGGAACTATTCAATATTTTACTTTAGATTAATGTTAGATAAAATTATTGGTGTTGAATAGCAATTCTTGAAACTATCTAAATGTGTGTAAACAAAAGGTTACACTAAATTAAATATGAATTCTGAATAAGAAGTTTAACTAATATTAGATAACAATATTTGAAACTATTTGAATGCATGTAAATAAATGATTGATATTTAATAGAATTATCAGTGTTAAATAGCAATACTTGAAACCATCAATGTGTAAACAATTACGATCAATCCTTGAAACCATTTACACTGTGCAAGCAATAAGTGGTAATACCATAAGCCATCTAGCTGTGAGCAAACAGTTCTAATAATTATTCACTTAAAATATATATATTAGAATTATCATGACAAGAAAATCCGGCAAACACCTCCCTGCGACTCGCAGAACAGTCAGTTCGACCTTATTGGCTCTCATCAGCAGTGCAAATCGTAATCTCCACAACTGGAGATCGAACCAACAACCACAGTATGCAGAAGCCGAAACTCTACCACTGAGCTACCGGTTTATGTCACACCCAGGCCATGCCGAATTAACTAGTCACCATGACAATGCGCGATCACTTGACCTAATGTGTCTTTAAGGTACGTATTCCCTACAGAGGACACGGCCACCTTCAGGGCTACGTCTTTCCAAGTCGGAGTTATGAGTCCTCATAACATGGGCAAGAAATTATGTCATATTTATTTAAATAAATAAATAAATAAATAAATATATATATATATATATATATATATATATATATATATATATATATATATATATATATATATATATATATATCTGTTTCGTTCTATCAGAACACATCATCCCAGCTATGGGTTAAATAGTACCATTACAGTTCTTCTAGGAGAATGGCTTTGGCATTAAATAACATAAAAAGAGTTGATATGCCATTAAACTAAGAAAGAAAGACAGAACTCATCAGTGTGGCTAGACATTAGCTTCCCGTAGCTGGGATCGGAACCCGGTTGACTCAAACGTCAAGCCAAACTTCTAACCATATATATATATATATATATATATATATATATATATATATATATATATATAATCAGGATTTTGCAGTAAATTAACATCAAAGAACAAACTGCTTTTATTTGCAATATAGCATCGCTAAACTACGATTTAGTCCTTATTTTATCTTGAGTCAAATTTTTGTTAAAATATTAAAGAAGTCTCAGCAACCAAGAGTTTCTCTAATTAACACTGTTTTTAAATGTCTCAAGAAAATAAATTCTCTTGATTTACGTGTCCAGAGTGAAATACAACCACTTTTCAACCTCCATCCCCAAAACACACTAAATTCCATTTGATAAATTTCATTTGAACAGGTCTCCATAACGAAGACATGTGTTTTTGTTCAGTCTATGAAGGAGAAGATTTTACCCTCTTATTTATAAGCCAATAACCTTTGCTCAGTGGCTGGTCTTACATGCCCCAAACTACTCAACTGCTACTATTTAAGTTTGTTTTCCCATCAACTTTTCGAATCTAAATGTCATAAACCTAATGTGACTGACCATAGTTAAGCAACAAGAACCTACTTGATTTCATCACTTGTCTGCAGCTTTCCTCAGCAGTGATAAACCTTGGCTATGAACTCATAAATAAGGACCCGGCAAGTATCCAACATAGCCATTCAACAGTGGGTATCGATTGGGGCCATTACCGAAAAATATTGAGGCAATATTTTTAAAAAAATACATAGCTTGAACATTTCTTTCGATATTTTATTGATTGGGCAATTTCTAGAGAATCGTGATGAAAAAATATAATTATAACAATGTAGGATTGTCTTAGGATAATGATGTGATAAACTTCGTTTTGGCAGAAGAATAGAAGTAAGATATCCAGTGAGAAATCAAACTCATTAATAATGAACTTTTAGCATAACTGGCTATCTATTACACTATGAGAGACCTACGCAAACGGTGGGGTTTAATATATGCTGACAGTATCTCCTTCAGTGAAATAAAACCCCGTACAGAAAAGGGTGTCCTGGGTATAGCACTAAACTAAATATGATAGTGAGACTTCAATCTTGGAGATCTAAGGAGTATAGATCACGCCCTCATTGTCATTACTCCAGGTCCACTCGGATCCGGAGTGGTAGAACTTTTAATGGTCCATATCTTGGTAAAAAAATCAGTAAAAACTGTTTGTATTCAATAGGAACAGTTAATTCCATGTAAGAGTTTATTTGTTTTATGAATACTTAGTGAAAACTATAGTTGTTAACAAAAGAATATCATTGGATATTTGTAAGTTTATAACTATGAAAGCTAGTTATAATTAAGTATAAATAATTACTTAAAACCAAATATAAAACCATGTACACTAACCAACATATAAAAAAAGACAAAAAACGAACAAAAAAATTTTAAGAACATCTACACAAAACTTTAGATATCAAGAGCAATCTCCAAACGCGTAGGCATGAAATAAACCAAGACGGGTTGAGATGCCGATAAATTCAGGCACTTAATCTACTAAAACCATATGATTATCTTCATTAGATTGGAATACTTGAAAGACCTGTACAGAGTAAGATATTTGTATTAGATAGGAATAATTGTTATATAACTGAAAAAAAAAATCTAAAGGAGCAGGTACAGAACATATTTTTATACATGTACAATAAATGCAATTCTCTGAACTCTAGCCTAAGACAGGTTCACATGCCGTTAAAATCAATTACTTTCTGCGAGCTGACGAAAAAAAAAAGTAAGCATTGATTAGATTTGTCACAAAAACTGCAAATGTAGAGCATCTTGTTCGGATCGTGATTATGCAGTGTTACGTTAACATTTAAAAAAAACAGAAAATTGGATAATAACGATATCTATTCCGTTGCTAATAACACACATAATTACCTGATTTTAGCTTATCGCCAATAAGAACATGTTTTAACGAGAGAGAAAGCACTTGGAGAAAGGTAGGAAGTCCTTAAAATTTGAAGGGCTGGTTTCATAGAGAATAATATTCGGCACTTAGCTTTGAATGAGCCACTCTAGAATCAGAAGAAATCCTACTGGTTTTATTGCATGTAGTTTTATAGCTAATTCAAGGGCCTCTTAGCGACGCTGCCACCAAGTAAACTATTATCAGTGTAATCTCTTAATAATGACGACGATGATGACGATGATTCAGTGAACAAATGAATACAAAAAATACTCATCAACAACTACTAATGCTATTAGCATACCAATAAATAATATCAACAGCCAAATATTCTGGGGTAGTTAAATATATATGAACTAGAGAGAAATATGTAAACAGGCCATATTAAGGACATATGTATGGATATATGTATATATTTGAGTGTATATGTAAAATATTTGAATATAGAACATTTATGTATATATGTACCGCCTTGAGCTACCGAAACTGTGTTATCACCCTGGATGGCGGCTGATGAGGCTAGGGTATCGCACGTGCTTCCACACGTTGTATGATGAAAAAAAAAAAATTTGAATATAGAACATTTATGTATATATGGATGAAATAGACGTGCATATGAAAATGTAATAAAAGATAGCTTATATATATATATAATATATATATATATATATATTTTAAATATTCAGAGAGTGTCCAAGGACAGTAGGTGTGGATTATTCTTTACATAGAATATATGAGGGTAATCATAAAATCAATGAGAGTGCTCAATGTATGGCTATTGTTAGTTTCCCTATTTATTCTCTAGGGTATAACAACATTCACATTCAGAGCGTATATAGTACAATTTAATGGAGACTCAAACTCGGTTAAATCGTCATAATGAATTTATTTCGGTGGAGAATATTATTGCTACACTCTCCGTCTCGTCAGATGACTAGGGAACTAACAATAGCCATACATTGAGCACTCCTATAGATTTATATGATTACCCTAATATAGGTTCGCTACTCTGCGACGGGAGGGAAGCATGTAAAGAGTCATCTGACGAGGACAGAGAGTATAGCAATAATATTCTCCGCCGAAATAATTTTATTATGACAACTTAACCGAGTTTGAGTCTCCCATAAATTGTACTATATATATATATATTATATAATGCATAACTGAAGAAAAAATGATCATATATGCATGTATAATTTTTTTTTTATATTATAAATGTACGTGTAAGTTGTAAGTGAGTAAGAAAAAAAAATTAAGTGAAAATATATGCATAAAATATAGGCATGAATACATTAAAAAAAGGGGGTATATCTGTAAGTATAATAAAGATCCATACGTATGTATACACATGTACATTTGTGTTTCAGTATGAATGTATATAGTCAACAAGTTATATATATATGTTATTTGGTTGTTTGGGTTTTTAAGGCATATCAACCATTTCGAGGTTATTTTATACCAAATCCATTTTTTTATGCATATAGTCAGTTCTACTCGAAACATTCAGTTTAAAATGAGTACACAGTTTGTCAAAAACATTTCTATCTCAAGCTATTCAGTTTATTCAAACAGTTTCCTATTCGGACAATTCAGTTTAACTACAGATTTTGTTTTATTCAGTTAAATATCAAAACAGATCCATTTTCACACAATTCAATTTTGGCATAAGCACAAAGTTTAAATGTAAGCACAGTTTTAATTGTCAAAAACGTTTTCTGTTTCAAGATATTCAATTTAGTCAAAGAGTTCTCAATAAAATAAGTTTTTTAGATGGCATCTTAAACAAAACTGAGCTCATTGTCAATCACACTAAAAAGATTTCAAACATTTCTATCCATTATAAATGATTCTGTTTACTTTTTTCTCAATTGTTTACAAACACTTAAAATTATTACGAGAGTTTGCTATGTAAGAAGAATTCAATTATTATTCGTTTGCACATATTTTACATATATGTGTAAGATATGTAAGACATTAAAAATCTAAGATTTTGGCGTGCATATATATATATATATATATATATATACATATATATATGCATGTGTGTGTATAAATATATTTGTGCGTGAGTGTATAAATATATATATATAAATGCGTATGTATATATATATATATATATATATATATATATATATGCGTTGTGTGTATATATATATGCAATGTGTGTATATATATATATATATATATATGTGTGTATATATATATATATATATGCGTGTGTTGTGTGTGTGTAAATATATGCGTGTGTGTGTGTATATATATATATATATAAGCGCGTGTGTGTGTATATATATATATGTATATATAATATCGTGTAAGTGTGTATACATGAATGTCTATATACAAATATATATATATATGTATATATATAATATATTATATATATATATATGCGTGTAAGTCTATATTATATAATATATATATATATATATAAATAAATATATATATGTATATACATACATATATGTATATATATATATATATGAAAGTGAGTGTATTATATATATATTATATATATATATATATTTATATTAACGTGTGTTCGCGTATATACATGTGTGTGTGTGTGT